>CAUYTI010160416.1:0-47122 GCA_963575145.1 Galago senegalensis | reverse complement strand
TTGAATCCAGCCCAGACCTGCCAAACAATAATGGCTGCAACCAAAAAATAGCCGGGCGTTGTGGTGAGTGCCTGTGGTCCCAGCTACTTGGGAGGCCGAGGCAGGAGACTTGCTTGAGCCCAGGAGTTGGAGGTTGCTGTGAGCAGTGAAGCCATAGCACTCTACCCAGGGGGACAGCTTGAGGCTCTGTCTCAAAAAAAAAAAAAAAAAGATTCTTCCTTTTAAAATGGGCCGGAATCTGGAAGATGGAATGATCCTAGCATACTAAGTATTTGACTGTACTTGGAATCATTGAAAGTCCTTGAGTTTTCTCCTCATTGGTTTTGTCTTTACTAATAGGATTTTCTTTTCTTTCCATTCTTTGGAGCCCTCATGGGCAGAATTAAGAGTCACCATAATTCCTGGTTCATGAAAAACCACCAAGTGTCCGTGTGTAGCCTTCTTTCATTTTATTTATACATATTTTAAATGAAAACCTGGGAGTGCATTGCCTAATCTAAGGATCAGAACACTTTCTTTTCTGTATCTGCCCCTCTGCCACCAGAGGTAACTATGGTGCTGAACTTTGTTTATCATTCTCCTGCCCTACCCTTCTTGATCTACATGTGTGCTTAAGTGATACATTGTTTCATTTTGCCTGGCTTTGAACTTTATGAAGAGATCTCATCCTTGGCTTATAAAGTCTCTTGAGACTTGCTTTTTCACTCGGTCTTACCTTATTAAGATTCATCCAGGATGTCACTGCTATATAATATTTTGATTTGTGATTATCCTATAACTTATCAAAAATTATAGTATACATTATACTATGTTTATCCATAAATTATAGCATAAGTTATGCCACGCCACGATCAATCCATACTCCTGTCATTAGGCGTTTGGGTGTTTCCAGTTTTTGTTTCTGTGATGACCGGAGCTGTCTGCAAGCATTTCAGTTTCCTTGTATGCAGGTACTGATGCCTCCCTCGTGTGTATCCTAAAGGTAGGACACAACCACTGCTGTACTGCAGCATTTATGAAATCCTTCAACTTTATGAGATAATGGGAGAGTGCTTCCAGACTGGTTATGTCAACATACACTCCCACCTGCAGTACGGAAAAGATCTTATTAATCTACATCTTCAACTCCTTGTATTTTAAGACATCAATTTTTGCCAGTTCCATAGCTATAAATCTACTAGCTCCACTGTGCACAGCTCTGGGAAGGCTCAGGTTTGGTTTTGATTATGTGTCCGACCCAGGATCGGTGAACAGAAGGTGGCCTGCTCCGTCAGCCTCATGGCAGGAATGCAGAGGGGAATAGTTTTTTGGTAAGAGGGGACATGTGTCCCAGATAAGGGGACTAGGGGCTGCTGGGCAGGCAGCAATAGAAGTTTTGTTCAGTTTGCCTGTGGGCTGATTTTGGAGGAGCACAGTGTGTTTGGCTTTTTGTGTCACTAACATGTTGAACTTTACTTATATGCAACCACCTTTTTTGCTCCCCATCCCCATAGAGAACCAAAGTTAAGGCTAAAAAATGCCCGCCTGCCTGCTATTGGCTCACTGTGCTTGACTTTTGACATTGAGGTGGATTAATTTTTTTCAGAGAAAACTGTACACAGAATTTCTTATTAAAAATCGAGCTTACAAAAATCAAATGTGTTATATTTTTGTTCATCCTAAAACAATGGCTTTAATTGACAGTGACTTCCATGCAGCCTTAAGAATTGTTGCTAAACTCATGTACAAGAGCACAAAAGTATTTTAGTGCATGTTTTAAAAACCTATATTCAGGCTTGGGGCCTGTAGCTCAGTGGCTAGGACGCTAGCCACATACACCACAGCTGGCGGGTTTGAACCAAGCCTGGGCCTGCCAAACAATGACAACTACAACCAAAAAATAGCCAGGCATTGTGACTGGTGTCTGCAGTCCCAGCTACTTGGGAGGCTGAGGCAAGAGAATTGCGTATGTCCAAGAGTTTGAGGGTGCTGTGAACTGTGACGCTACCGCACTCTACTGAGGGTGACATAATGAGACTCTGTCTCGAAGGAAAAAAAAACCCCTATATTCAATGGATGGTTCCTCCCACCACCCAAATTAGTATTTTACCATGAAGCTTGGGCTTTGGCCTATGTATTTATAATCATGTTCATATTGTACAGTATCTACAACCATCTGTAATACAGCTGTGTATGTTTACATGGAACACAATATCTTTTTAAGTTTTAATTCCATTTGTGAGCAGATGGTAGCTTGTTAAGGAAACCCTGCGATGATGTTCATGTCTACATTTTGCCACGGAAACCCCATCATCACTCTCAGGTCCATACCTTCTCATGTCACCTGCGCCACATGTAAATGTGATGCTATCCTGTGTGCTGGCATTGTCCTGTATATCCGTTGTATATAAAGACAGCCCACCTAAGAATGTTTTCTCCTGTAGGCACATTTCTGTCTACACTGCATGAGGTCAAGGGTGTATTCCAGTCTGTGTGTAGCTACTACAAGAAGAGTGTCATAGGGTCTGTGGTAACATTTTCTGTCAATTATGGTCTGTGTATCTCCAAGTGCATTTGCTCCAGGAGAGCCCCTGGTTCTGTCAGCTACATGCAAAGTGCATCTGTCTGCTGATGCCTTTTATCGTCATAGTACTTTCTGCTGAGATACTTCATGGAGAGTTTCGCTTTACTATCACCTCCTTTCCTTTAAGTGTTCTCTTTTTTACTGATTATCAAACTAGTAGACTTGGACTGCAATGACTTTGTCATGAATGACATCCAAAGAGCTTCATTCCAGGGTCTTTTGTGGGTCCTGCTGGGTTTTACTCATTGATTACAGGTGGTACAAAGTCAACTTCTTAAGAAATAGACCTGTCACTTGTGATCTCTCCAAGTTCTCAGGAAGTTCAGAAAGCTAAAATTTCATTCTGTAGAATTTCCATGTGCAATGAATGCTGGTTTTGCCCACATAGTCTCTCCAGGTCTCCTGAAGGGTGCACCAGTCTCTGTATGGAGTTCCACTTCAGGGTCACACCATCCCTGCTTGCCACGAGGCTAGAATGACATATATGAGTGATTGCCATGAAATCCATGGTGGTGAAAATGTTTGCTTGTCCTGATATGTGATGCTGGTTACCATATTGTCAGTTCATGACTTTTTTTTGCTTATCTTCCATTTAATTCCAGAGCGCAGACATTGGCTTACAGAAGGCATGATTGTAATCAATCTAGTTTTCCCAGATGTGCTGAGGCTTCATCAGGATTTTAAAAACTTGTATTAGAACACTCATCTTTAGAAAATTTCCTTTCAGTTGGTGCAATGAAATAGTTGCCAACTGAGCATACATTTTAAGGTGGTTTTTTCTTAATGAAAGTATTTGCACATCCCCATTCTTTTTCTGGTGTTAAATATTTTAAGAAAGCTGGTTAGAATTAGGGGTTCCTTTTCTGGTCATGAAATGATAATGAAAAAATTCTAAAACCACATGGTTATTTATCATAATCCAAAACTTTATTTTACTTTCATTCATTCTTTACAATAACCTCTGTGGGGCAGGTATAACTTTTGTTTTTGTTTTTAGTATACTGTTTTTTTAAGAGCATCGTAAAACAGAGAAAGGAAAACATAATTAGTAATCATCCAGTCTAATTCCCTCATTTTATGGATGAAGAAATTGCATTTCAAAGAGATTGAATCACTCACTTATGGTGCCAGAGCCAGTTTGTGGCCCAACAAATTGTTTCCTAGTCCAATGACATTTGTTGGCTAAAGTCACCACATTGTTTAAGACAGGACTTGTACTTTGGCCTGTGTGGTGGTGTGCCATCACCTAGTCAAAAATGTCTGCATCTCAGTTTTTTTAATCTGTACAATTATTGTAAATGTTATATTAGACCCTATCTAAAAAAATGCTATTAACCTAGTACCTACCTTTAAATAAGTAGTTACATTGGCTAGTTCACAACTGCATTTATTTTCAGTGTTCTTTTCCTGGAAATGAAGGCAGAATGGTGGTTTTTTGGCTTTTAGAATGGCTGTGTTTGGAGGCCTGTGTCTTCTTCATCTTTAAAGTTGTCCTCATGCCATTTAGATGGGTTTCATATGGAAGAGGATTAGGGATATTCAGGAGAGAGTTTGATACAGCTTCTCATGTGTTGGATCCCTTAAAAGCTGAATGAAGTGGCTTTTTTCTTATTTGTGCATTCTCGTTTAACTGAGATACCCTGGTAATTAAAACGGGTGCTCCATGTATTTTGTGTTTTGAACATGTGCTTTAGAGAGAGGACTGTGTTTCATTATAGCCCAGTCATGGCATATGTTACCTCTTGTTATAGACCAAATGCTCATCCCCCTCACCCCAGATTCGTATGTTGAGAGCCTAATCCCCAATATGATGGTATTTCATATTTTGGGGCCTCTGAGAGGTAATTAAAGTTAGATTAGGCCATGGTAGTAGGACTCTCATGGTGGGATCATGATCTTATAACAAGAGGAAGAGAGAACTCCTCTTCCTCATTCAACATGATCACAGAGCAAAGTCCATGTAAGGATTTAGCAGGAAGGTGGCAGTCTGCAAGCCAGGAAGAGAGACCTCACTAGAAGCTGAACCCTTCTGATCTTGATCTTGACTTTAGAAGTATGAGAAAATAAATTTATGTTGTTTAAACCACTTAGTCTTTGATACTTTGTTATGGAAGCTAGAGCAGACTAAGACATCTCTGCTGGAGTGTGTGTTATTGAACCATCTACTTCCTCCTTTGCCTAAATTATACTCTTTCAGTATGTCTCCATGATGGAAGGGCCTGGTAGTTCAGATGCCTTGAGGGTCTTCTCTTCTGTCTTCAAAGGTTCTGTGTTGTGAGGGGACACTGGGCCAGGACTCAAGCAGGAGCAGTCATCACATTGCTTCTATGTGTATCAGGTCTTCAGTGATTTAAAATCTCCTCTTCTGTGAATCAAGAGTTGGGAGAGTGCTCATGTCCACAGATCTTAGTCATACATAAAAGCTTGTAATACAGTTATTTTGTATGGTATATAAATAATTTCCTTGTAATTATTTGTGCATTTACTCTTTCTTTCTGTAATTGTTTATAATCTTTTTTTTTAATATTCCTATTCCCTGAGCCACCCTCCCTACCTCCCTTTTTTAACCCTTATTCGTGGTTTTTGTGTAATCCGAACCATAAACAGATATTCCTCATCTCACCTGCCATATCTGTCATTTTCTTATGGAGAATACTTAGTCTGTCACGTGCAAATCTCTGTATAGATACTAAGGTCTTTTTCACAATTTATTAATCTTAATCTTATCTTGTTCCTTTGGCTTTTGTGTCATCTACTTGAAGTCATAATCATATCATCTGAGGTCAGGGCTAGTATTTATCCAAACAGATTTGGTATAGCTAAACTTGGATTATAGCCAAGAAGGATCTTACATCAAGTGCCCACAAAATTAGAAGCATTGCCAGGGAAGCATCAGCAGAGTGTTTTATTTACTAAAGTCTTATTTTCAAATAAGTTTTATGCGTGGTGATAGAAACTTTTGGTTGCTGTTGGTAGCATTCCTAGGAACTAGAGCAATAATTTTTTTTTTTTAAGCAAGAATTCTCTCCTTCCTTTCTTCTTTCCAGGGATTTTGGGGCTATCCATTGGTGGCCATCTGTGTGTTCAAACATGAGACTGGGTAGAAAGAATAGAGGTACACAGGAGTGTATTCACCTGCTATTACGTACAAGTTATTCAAGGCTCTGTAAGGGGAAATGAGGCAGTCATAGAGGCTACAAATATTCAGGCCGGATTGTAGGATTTCACATCCCTTTCTCTTTTGAAGGTAGCTCCATGGAACTTGCTTTGGCCCTTGAAATGTGAGCAAAGTATTGGAAGCCTTGTGAGTCAGTACATGATTCATTGTGTCCCCATCCTATTGCCATAGTGATTTATGAAGGTGATTGTTGAGATGGAGCCTCTGTTTTCTGGGTGCTTAATTGACTGTGGTAAGCCAAATTGTAGCCACCCTGTGCTAGACATATATCTTCAGCAATATTCTTTTGTTGGGATTTTGTTGGGATAAGAGACTATGATTTGGCTTAAGCAGTGTAAACCAAACTGTTCTGACTATTACAGAGGGTCAAAGAAGTATCCTTACCCTAAGGGAGCTTGTGGTTTAACAAGGCAGAGAAGACAAATTTTCAATAATGAAGACATAGCCAGCCACTTCACTATACCCTTTATTTAGCCACATTTATTACTGAACAAGGGAAAAGCTGATGATAGCACACGATTGAGCTTTTGAGTATATTCCTGAGAATGAGTGTTTTCAACTTGGGGAAAATAACTTTTTTTCTTCAGAAACTTTTGGGTCATAGTTGATCAAAACACTTATACAAGGAATTAAGATTTGCTATTAATTAGCCACTAAATGTATGACATCTTTAATCTGAAATTGATAGTAAGAAGACCAATTATGAGTTATCTTTTTATTTTTTCTGTGTTATAGTCTGCATAGAAAATGAAATGAATATATTTATAACCATACAGATTTTCTTTGGTGGTATCTATTAATCTAAACTGTTCTTTATCTTTTTAGCATGTGGGGACAGCCTGCCTGACTATACATAGTCATGGCTAATATTGATTATATTGGTAATTCATTCATTCCTTAATTGGTAAGTCATTCAACAAATATTTATTGGGCACCAGGTGCAATCTTGATGCTATGGGTATAGTGAGGAAACAAACAAAGTGTCTGACATCATGAATCTCACATAAATAAATAAAGGTACAATATGACATCAGTGATGAGTGATATGAGGACAACTGAAGGAGGACCATGAGAGGAAGAGTGGAAAGGTGTGTGATTTTAAATAGGGTGGTTAGGAAAGACCTCTTTGAGAAAATGACATTTGAACAAGAAGTTAAAGGAAGCAGGGACAAAAGCCATGTGAATACCCTGAAGAAGAGACTTCAAGTGACAGAAATAGTAATTGTGAAGTCCCCAAGGCAGGGATGGTTGAAGAGCAGCAAAGAGGCCAGAAAGGGATGAGCGAGGGAGGGATGGGTAGGCTATGAAACCAGCGAGGTGGTCAGAAGTCAGATCACCAGGGCCCTGCAGGCCTATTCTACATCTGATAGGAAACCACAATATACTTTATGTCTTAAATGGATGACCCTGGAGTCATTGTGGAGGACACAAGAACAAGTGGGGTGACCTGTTGGGAGGCTTGTGTGTGAGTCCAGATGATGAGGCGGTTGGTAAGTGGTGCTTGTGAGAAGTGGTTGGATTCAGGATACATTTTGAAAGTACTGCTGTTAGGATATACTGACTAGAAAGAGACTTTGGCCTGAGAATCTAGTTGATTTGTGGTGCATTTTCTCAGAGGAGGAAACTTAGTTGCTGTAACCCACCCAAGAGAAAGTGGCCATTACCTGCATGAACCTGGAGTTTAGGGAAAAGGTCAGGACTGGAGAAGTAAGGTTGGGCATTGGATGGATGGATGAATTTAGATCTAGGAGTTTGGATGAGATCCTTAGCTAAGGGAGTGAGTGTAGTGGGGGGAGGGGAAAGAAGATGTTCGAAACAGAGTCTGGGGTGCTCCCAAAATTTACAGGCTTAGGAGCTGAAGATGAACTAGTGAGGACAGGAGGATGGACAGTTAGGTAAGTGAATTGTCCCAAAGCCACATAAAGAGAGTGCTAAGAAAGAGGGAGGAGGTGAATAGCTGTGAGAACCTGGAGAGGTTGAGAACCTTAACTGAGATTGGAACTTTGGATACGGAAACGTGGAGATCATGGTGACACTGACAATATCACGTCATTGTTTGGGTGGAGGCCCAGTCCTGATTGAAATTGGCTCAGGTGAGGATGGGATATGAGGAAACAGAGACAGAACAGGTAGGTCTTGAGAGATTTGTGTTATGGGGTAGGGGATAAGGAAGAATAGCTATAAGGGATGTAAAGTTAGAAAAATTGTTTTTTTTTTTTAAAGGTAGGATGATATTGTATGTGAAAACTGATGGAATTATTTAGACAGGTAAAGGAATTGACAGAGGGATCTCCTTCAGTAGGCCGGGGAGATGGGAGTGCCCAGCTGCCTACTCCAGGGGGAGCTGAGCGTTGGGAGTTGGAGACTTAGCAGTTGCGTATAGGTGAGCACGCATGATTGTGGGAAGATGCTGTGATTATCTTCTGCTTGCTCCTGTTTTCTAAGCAAAATGAGGCTTGAGATCATCAGAGGAGTATGAGGAGGGAGTAGAAGTGTGAAATAGTTTTCCAACAATGGGAGTTTAAATTGGCCAAGGAACTATAATGAAATTGCTGATCAGAGCCAAAGTTCTTTGAGATAAGTGTCACATTTTAAAAACCAGCTAGGATAGTTATCTGTTTTCACTAGGTTTGGGTCAGTTGCTCTGGTGGAGGGTCCAGGATAATTGTAGTTAACTGTGGCAGTAGGTTTGCCACTCGAATGTTGTGGAACTGAGCTGGGCAGACATGGACTGGGGACAAATGGAAGGGATTAATTATTGTGTGATACCATAGACATGGCTGGGAAAAGCAGAGGGTGAGGCCATAAAGGGCTGATGGCCCGTGAGCAGGTGAGCAGGTCAGTGGACTCAGGGACCGCTGATGTCCAGTTGTTGAAGTTGGGGTGTTACAGGGAATGAGCTGGAAATTCCTTTGGAATAGATTGCTGGCAGCCTTCCTCAAGCTTAATCTCAAAAGAGACATTTAAAAAATACTGAGTTTTGCTGCATGGCTGAGGAGAAATGTATTTTTCAAGCATGACTTCAGTTCATTTTGCACCAGGATACTCACACTGATCTTCTTGAGCAAGTCATTAAAATTAATCAACTATTTGTGTCTTCACCCACGAAAGGAGACCAGTGAGAAAGCAAAACTAAACTTAGTGATGGTTAGAGTCCCCCAAATCTCACTGCTTGGTCTCAGTTTAACGGGCAAGCTGGAATCGCAGGGCCGCCATTTCAGTGCGCTACCAAGCCTCATAGGAGGAGATAAAATTGGAAGATGAGGTCTCGGTTGGCATAGCAGAAGAAGCTTTTGAGAGATTGTTGGATCGATGTCATCTGTTTGGTTGTCAAATAATAGCACATAAAGAAATCTAGGTGTAGACTGTCATGTGTATTCATCTTGAAGAGCATCAGTGAATTAAAAAAGCTGGCTTTGGAAATATAAAAATGTCCTCATTGAAGATATGAAGATGGTAAAGTACATTTATATATAAATATATTTAATATCACAGATGAATCTTATTCTGTTTTACAGTGTCTTGGGCATTATTACTGCTAGAACTATTACAATAGTCAGATTCATTTCAAATGTATTAAAAAATCTACTCTATTTTCACATGCATTGTGTTTTTAACGGAAATTTTACCGATGATTAACATATGTTGTCTAGAAGCAGAGCGATCTGAATTGAAACTGAAATATTACAATCACCACTTTTATTAAATAGCCAGCTGGTACACTTTGAAAATGTTATCTCAGCATCTAGCATTGGTTTTCTTCTGGTTTCCAACTTCCCTGTCTTATTTTACTTTATTCTTTTTTGAGGGACAGTGGGGATCAGAGTTACAGATTTCGTTTTTTTCCTGTGTTAGTGGTTTTTCTCACATGATTTACAAGTCAAAATTTGGGGATCTGTCAGGGGCTTTATCTTAGAACTATTGGCAGCGATTATTTCTTGCCATGAGCTTAGATTTCTGCGTGAACTTGTGTTTTCAGAAAGATGGTGCAGAATTCCTTAAGCCTTAATGTGGCTGTTGGTTTAATTTGGCAGAGTTAGGACAAGGTTCACTGGTTTAATGTCCCCATCATTGACTCCCCAATACAATTTCTCCCTTTTAAAATGATTTCTTTCTATTGCTATGTTCTTCTTGTCTTTAAAACAATAACCACCCCTCAAAAGTCTTTGATGTCATTAGAATGTTTATTTATTTTCAAACCTACGAAAACTTCTTCCTTCCCATAGAGGTTTTCCAAAGAGTAGGGAGCTGAAGGCTTGTGTATGTCACTTGGCTTTTGAAATTGGCCCTCCTTATTAAATACGTCTCTGTCTGTTGATTGGTAAGTTAACTATTCACGCTATGGATGAAAGTCAGAGTATCTACTGAGGACATTGTGGGGAACATTTTCTTTCTATGTGGGTGAGATTTAAAATCCTCCCACGTGATGTGCTGAGATCTCAGAAGGAACAATTGTAGCGGTGAGTGCCTGACGTGACCACTTTATTGCTGCCTTCAAAATGCTTTTAATCTATGAAGGTACATGTGGTTTGACTGTGGCAAGGGAATAAGTCACGGGAGATTGTGCCTTTGCTGCCTCTGTAGGTTTCAAGTTTTGACAAGCAAAGTTAGTTAACAGTTTGAAAAACCTTCCGTGGGGCCAAAAATTTTTCTAACGCTTTTTGTATCTATATATAGCCATGTAGGGTACTAACGTCAAGCCCAACGACTAACAATCTGACTTTCACTGAAAATTGTGTTTTCCTTAAGTATACAAGTTAATAGTGCTTGAACTAGAATTACATTTTGTATAGATATTTTTTATTTAACCTTGTCAAAAATTTTAAGGCGCTTTTAAGATCATTTGGCACCTTTTTCTTTTCAAAGAGCCACGTCTCAAAGGATTAGCTCTGCCTGGAAGGTGCT
This sequence comes from Galago senegalensis, assembly GCA_963575145.1. Lineage (NCBI taxonomy): Eukaryota > Metazoa > Chordata > Mammalia > Primates > Galagidae > Galago > Galago senegalensis. Next base: position 36,476 of record CAUYTI010160416.1, on the reverse strand, counting down.
GTGGCTGTCCACTTAAAAGCTGAAATTAGGTCAGTGTTATTTTGTCTTGAGATAACAAAAATCAAACTCCAAGTGAGTAATGGCTTGGGATTTTACTTAAGTACTTAATTTCCAGGAAAAACAGTTTTTGAGACTGAATAATTATTATGCTACTGAATAATTATATTTTTTCTCTGGTCCCAGGGCTCTTACACCTTTAGAGCAGTGGGTCTCAACCTTCCTAATGCCGTGGCCCTTTAATATAATTCCTGTGGGTCGCGACCCACAGGCTGAGAACCACTGCTTTAGAGGCAAGTGTTTTTTTAAAAGCTCACAGAGGCTCTTTGTGTAAAAAGAAAGAAAGAAAGAAGTTATGGATCCATACTCCCTTATCCAAAACCTCTGGGACAAGTGTATTTGGAACTCAAGATTTTTGAGTTTTACAGAAGTAATATATTTGGGTTTTACCCGGATCTGGCACAGTACTTTTTAATCAAACACACGAATATTTTTGTAGTGAAACAGGAATATTCCCACTGAGGTAAAGAGTATGAATACCCCTCACATCAGTTTAGGTAAGGTTTTTCTTCCTGTTGAATCTTGACACCAAACTTAAAACAAAGCCCTCAAATAAACAAAACAACTTTTTTGAGATCTGGACTTGCTGTTAGATTTTGGGTCTCTCCTTGCTTTTCTCTGGATCATATTTACCTTATTTATTGGTCTTTGTAAAGAAATTAAGTCTATATTTACCACAAACTCTAATATTTTGCCATCAATACTGTGGTCCAGAGACCAGCAGTATCAACTTCACCTGGGAGCTTGCTAGGAATGCAGAATCCCATATCCCAGCCCGGACCTGCCAAACCAGAATCTGCCTTCTCATAAAATCTTCAGATGATTCATGTGCCAGTCACTGCTGAGGAGCATCGCTCTGGTATTACACTGGCTTTTAGACTCCAAGTCTTAGAGAGAAAGGCTAACAGGGAATACTTCAGTTGTCCAGCCCTCTGGAGAATGAAGACTTCTGTGTTCCCCTCCCCTGTGCTAGGTCTCTTTTCTGCAGCCCCGACTCAGAAGATCCTGATGACAGTGGCTTTGGTATTCAGGATTCCCTCCCCTCAGCTGCCCGCCCTCCCCTCTTTTCTTTTCTTTTTCTTTATTTAAAAAAATCAGCCTGACAGTGTTTGATTTTAATTTGATTGTTTAGTCCATTCATTTACATTTATTTTAATTCTTGATGCATTTGGATTTATTTCATCGCTTTTGTTTAATATTTTGTACTTTCAGTTCAGCATTTGTTTCTCTCTCTTTCTTGTGTTCCTTTGGATTGATAATTTTTTTCTCATCCCATTCATTCCTCTGCTGGTTTGTCATACACATCTACTATTGGATATGTTAGCCGTAGTCTTAGAAGTTTTAGCCGCATACTTTATTATAAAAGTCTAAATTCAGTCTCCTTTCCTCCTGCCAAACAATAGCTTATCTTTGGAACATTTTAATTCCCCTTAGACTCTCTTGTACCATACACTATTGTTATTGTCTATATACCTGCGTGTACACGATGTTATAGTGAGCTTAAAAAAATTATTAACGCTATAGTCTTTGTTAGTGTTTACTGAATGTTTACTTGCATTTATTCAAACATTTGCCACATTCTTTGCCTACTACCCATTTTTACACTTTAGACTTTTAACCTGAGATTATCTTTTTCACATTAAATTCTTTAAACATTCCTTAACTAAGGGTCTCTTAGTGACAAACTCTCTTGGTTTTTTCCTATAAATGTCTTTATTTTGCCATTTTCCTAGTTATTGTTGAATTGATTTTTTTGTTTCAATTGCATAATTTTTTATTTATTGTATCTAAATATATCCAGTATCTGAAATCTATGTGTGTCTGGTTCTGCTGTCACTCCTGGTGCTTTGTTTTGTGTGTGTGCGTGTGTGCGTGCGTGTGTGTGTGTGTGTGTGTTTGTGAGAGAAAGAAAGAGATATTAACCAATTTGTTGATTAATTTTAACTGTGAGCTGTTCATTTTTCTCCTAACTTTGCCTGTGAGGATTCTTCCAGGTCTGGGTTATTGAAGAATTCACTCGGAAAGTATTTAAGGTTGCTTGTCTCATGTACCTGAGTTATTACCGACTGTGAGCCTTAACATTTTTGGCTTCAGGGTTTTTGGAACCCTGATAGTTGTATGAATTCGTGCTAAGTTTTGGTTTATTGTACTCAATTCTCAGGGTTGATTGTTTTTCTTTTTCTTCTAGCCATGGCCAAGACTTGAGACAGGCAAATCTCTTTGCACTCTCTAGGAACACACCTTGACTCGGTGTTCTTGGTGGTGGCAGCGCTGCTACTGGGACATCCCCATATCCATCTGGATCACATTTACCTTATTGGTCTTTAGGTCTTTGGAAGGCCTTAGGCTTTGTCAGAGGTACCTTGAACCCTTCGTACAGTGCTTCGACTAGCCCATGTGGCTCCTTTGTGAAAATTGAAAAGGCTCTACTCTGGAGAGATGGGCATGCTCAACTTGACAAAGGGAGCCCATGCAGGGTTCCAGCTAGTTCCCTGTTTGCTATAGTCTTGCCTGCTAGGTCTTGAAACCAAAGCTCAAGTTAGACAAGTGATCTCAAGGCAAAAGCCGGCTTCAGTGCTTAACGTACTTTGCAAGAATCATATGTATTTGAATATATGTATATGTGCTACATGTGATATGTGTGTTGTGTTAATTACTCTGTTGTTAGACCAACAATGCATTTCAGTAAGGCATTTAAATATTTTATTTACCCTCTTTCTTTCTTGGTTTTCAGCAGAAATATAGGTCAGGGTAGGTTGTAGGTCACCAGAAAAATCCGAGGCCAGCTGGTGCGGTCCTCTTTACTTTTCTTTGTTTTGCTAGTGATATATGGTAGGTGTATCTATAAACAATACATTGTTTACCATTGGCCTATTTTTAAACATAGATGAATGGAATAACTTTATGTAATCTCCTGTGAAGTGGTTCTTCTCAACATTTCTACACGCAGCAGTAATTCATGCACGTTTCCTTTAGACTAACGTATGAGTTTGTTTTGACACGCCACACAATTTGTTTAACTCTTCAGTTCCACTGTGGATGACCTTTTGGATTATTCCCAGTTTGGGCTGTGATGAGTAATGCTGCTAAGAACATTCATGTATATGTCTTCCGGTGTTCCCATCCAGGATTTTCCCTAGGCCTGCAGTCCCCTACCCCTGGGCTGTGGACCGGTACCAGTCTGTGACCTGTAAAGAACCAGGCCACACACTGGGAGGTGGGCAGTAGGAGAGCAAGGGAAGCTTCCTCCGTATTCACAGCCACTCCCCATCACTTTCACGACGGCCTCAGCTCTGCCTTCTGTCCCAGCAGCAGCAGCCTTAGATTCTCATAGAAGCGCAAAGCCTACTGTAAACGGGGTGTGTGTGTGTGATCTAGGTTGTGCGCGCCTTTGGAGAATCTAATGCCCCCCAGGCCCTTGAATATGGAAAAATTGTCTTTCAGGAAACCTTTCTATAAAAGCATGTGTATATATGTGTGTATGTGTGTGTGTGTGTATATATATATATATATATTTTTTTTTTTTTGGCACTGTCTGTATATACTTAGTCATACATGTTTGTCTCGTCATATAGCTGCTTACATAAGCTATTGCAGACTCTGAATAGAAGTAGCCACAGCAACGTCTATACCATGGTCTTTGCCTTGTCACATTTTAAAATGATGATTTTGTTATATTTACATAAATATGAATTGATTATGTAAAATTATATACTTGCAAAACGCCTTGTATCATCCCTTCTGTTTCACAGAAATCTCTACGTCATTGGCTCCATCAATTGCTTTTGAATTATTTTTTAAAGAAATTGCAGATTTATTGTTCTTGGTGCAAATATTTAAGTTCCTCTATGTAACAATCAGGTGTAATACTTCTTGGAAGTTCTTTTACATTAGTAATAAATACTAAAACAGCAGACGTTTCTCTTGCAACTTTCCGTGTGCCAGGCACTGGGCAAGAGCATGGCATGCATTGCTTGCCTCTCCACTCCCTTTGGGACAGGGGCCGTTACTAAGCCCCACTTGATGGGGAGTGATGATGGGGTGAACTACAGCACCGAGAGCTTAATGGTCTTGATCGAGATCTCACAGTTTTATTCTCAACAACCTTCTCCTTCTGTAGCCTGTAGCTCTCTTCTCATTTTGGGAAGGGACTGTATACCTGGGAAGCTCATATGTGTTCTAAATTAATAGGCAGATGGCACTTTGGCGGAGCAGAAGGTCCAGTCTGAGGAGGCAGTGGCTTACTTAGTAGTTCACAGTCCTTTTAGGTAATCACCAGTCCCCTTTGCAATTAGCAACTCAATATATGTTTTATAGATTAAGTGAATTTCAAATTGGTATTAATTTTCATGTCAAAGTATATTACGCAGCACCACATTACAGTCTAAGTTAGCCTTGTAATCGGCAGAGCAATATGGTATCGTGCTGTGGTTCTCAAGTCTGTCCGCACACTGGAGTACCAGCGAGCTTTAATAAAAAATGCTGCTGCCTGGGTGCTATTCCCCTGAGTTCTGATTTATCTTGTCTGGCTATGGTCTGGGGCACCAGGGATTTTTTTTTTTTTTGAGACGGAGCCTCAAGCTATCCCCCTGGGTAGAGTGCCACGGCATCATGCTCACAGCAACCTCCAACTCCTGGGCTCAAGCGAGTCTCCTGCCTCAGCCTCCCAAGTAGCTGGGACTACAGGCACCCGCTATAATGCCTGGCCATTTTTTGGTTGCAGCCATCATTGTTGTTTGGCGGGCCCAGGCTGGGGATTCGAACCCGCCACCTTAGGTATACGTGGCTGGCGCCTTAGCCGCTTGAGCCACAGGCGCCAGCTGGCACCAGGGATTTTTAAAGCCCCCCAATTGATTCTGTTGTGTACCCAAGCTGGAGGATTACTTCATGGCAGTCAGTGACATTGGTGGCAGTTCACATGAACAGGGTTCAAGTCCTGCCTCTGCCACTCAGTAGCTGGGCAACCTTAGGCAAGTTTCTTAATGTCAACGTGGCTCAATTTCTGCATCTGTAAAATGCAGGCGAATAGCAGAGACAGCATTCACTTCTCAGAACACCGTTGTGAAGATAAAATGAGTACAGTAAACCCTCACTTAATGTCATCGAAAGATTCTTGGAAGCTGACACTTTAAGCAAAATGATGCACGAGGAAACCAGTTTCCCACAGGCTAATTGATATAAACAGAAGTTAAGTTCCTATAGCATATTTCTGGTCCCCCCAATATTACCAAACTTCTAAATAATGACCAAAATATTTCTAATATTAAACATTGAAATAAATGTGAGTTACACATACATTTATTTTTTATTTATTTATTTATTTTTTTAAGAGACAGTGTCTCACTTAGTTGCCCTCAATGGAGTACTATGGCGTCACAGCTCACGGCAACCTCCAACTCTTGGGCTTAGGCAATTCTCTTGCCTCAGCCTCCGGAGTAGCTGGGACTCCAGGCGCCTGCCACAATGCCCAGCTATTTTTTTTGTTGTTGGAGTTTGGCCGGGGCCAGGTTTGAACCCACCACACTTGGTATATGGGGCCAGTGCCCTAGTCACTGAGCTGCAGGCGCCACCCTCTATATACATTAAAGATAAATATTTACCCAATTGTTCCAGTCCAGGGTTGTAGGTGACGGGAGCTTATCTTGACAGCTCAGGGTACAAGGTGGGAACTGGCCTTAGACAGGATGCCATTCCATTGCAGGTCCCAGTCACACACGACCCCAGACTCATCACACCAGGACCACATCGACAGACCAATTCACATAAGAGGCCTAGCTTTGGAATGTGGGAGGACAGAGGAGTATCCTTGTGGTCAGAGAACATGCAAACTCTACACAGATCATTTGCCCTGGCTGGGAAGTGATTTTATGTTCCCTCATCAACATTATAATGAGATGACGTTATTCTAAGATCTATTGTATAATATGTATGAAACATTTAGAATAGTGACTTTGCTTGGTTTTGATTTTTCATCTGGTGGCTTCATTGAAAAGTTAGTCCTAATCACTCTGTGAATTTAGCAGGTATCTGTTGGAATCCTTTAAGATGTTTGTTTCTGCAGAAATTAAATCAAGATATTTTCAGAGGAACGATTGACAGCTTGTAGGTAGATTGGAGAAAGTGCTCCTACCGTAATAAAGAGGAAAACGGTAGTGTAAAAGTGAACATTTCTTTAAAGCAGAAATTTGCACCTTTAGAATAATTTCACACATAATGTTATTGTGAAAATATTCAAAACTTTTAGAGGAAATCTTCATTACCATACATTATATTACTTTTTGAAATCGTACCAGCATGGAGCCTCTTGTTGCCAGGGTCTACGTGCTCAATGCTGTTTTTCTGGCTTTCCAGAATCGCCACATTTGTTTCTATCCAGTTTCATGTCTAAGAGAGTGTAGATGATTTTGTGTCGTGCTGTTTTTAAAAAGATTATTCCTCAAGTGGATAGTCAGACAGTCATCAACAGAGATTGCATTTGGAGGTCATATTCTGTTTTCCATTTAAATTATTTGATCATTTCAGGGAAATGTTATTCCCACTTCTGATTCATCTTCAACTGGCAATATCTCTAATTCCAGGTTTTTTTATTTAGCTTTCATTCTTAGTGATGGAGAAACATACTTTTAAGTGAACTGCCTTTTTAAAGAAATATTTTATAAAGTGAAGGATCTTTTTGTAATGCAGATAGTGTTTCGTTCAGGATTTTCTTGAGAAATCTGCCAAGTTCTATAAGGCTTTGCCTCCATAGTGGATGTGCCTTCGCTTACTTTTTATTGTGAGTAAAAGGCGTGTGCAAATATAGTTTCCGGCTATTTACCTGTCTGTTTTCTCCAGTTAGGTATTACCACCATCAACAAAATTAGCTACTTCTCCCGTGGGGTTTAAACATAAACCAGAACTTCTGGCATCCTAATTTGTGAAATATAATTTAATTATTCTGTTCTCATTGTAAAGGCTTAGTTTCGCTAACTCCTAAATTCATTTATATATTAATTATTGGCATACCCAGCAAGATAAACAGATATGATACAACCTTGCCCTTAATGACCGTATAGAGCACATAAGTGTGTCGTGTCTGAAATATGAACAGACCTCAGATGAAGATGACCCAAGTCAAGCTCTCTCTCTGTTTTGTCTTCCCATACTCTATCTTTTATCTCCTACAAAATAGAATGGGTTACCTTTTATTATAAACATAATATATGTACACTATAAAAGAGAGACAAGAGCTAAAAAGAGAATAGGACCTGTGATCCCACCAGCTAGAAGTAGTAGTTATGTTAACGGTTTTTTATTTACTATTAGGATTGTTTTCTGTATATTCGTAGGCTGACACTTTTTCCTGCAGACATTTTCCCCATGTACTCCTATTGTTCTGATCATGCAGGCAGGGCAGGCTGTCAGGGTGAGTGCCTGCCTCTACCTCCCTACTGTCAGGGTTAGTCCTGCTACCTTGTGTCCTCCAGAGAGCACTGCCAGTGTTGGAACTGGTGGGTTGAGGGAACTATGCCAATGCATGACAGCCTGTCTCCATGCACCTGAGCAAAGTGCATGGCGGACAAGAGGTCAGGCACACCCAGGAGTTCTCCCCAACACACAGCTCCCATTAACTTGCCACATTCCCCAAATTCTTCCTTCCATTTCTAAAATCTTTTGTTTTCCACAGGGTAAAATCCTCCCAAACACCTACCTAGACCTGCTCTCCAAGCAGTCTGGGGAGGACCACGTGTGACCTTTCCTCTGTCTTTACAGCACTTAGACTTTGCTCCTTCTCCTTATCCTGCCAGGACTAGAGAGAGAACAGGCTATTCCCTGGAGTGGAGGACTCACTGTGCCACCCTGGCAGGGACTGAACCCTGTCTTCACCCCACTATGAGAAAAAGAGGACAAAATATTCCGCAGTCATACCTTTTTCTGCTCTGACCTCACTAGTTCTGTTTTTCAATTTCTAAGCCTCAATTCTTTTTGTTTCTCCTATTCAGTATGGTAATTAGCAGTTAGGTAACATTCCATCGTCTGGATGTCCCTCCACTTATTTAATCAACTGTTTGAGGGTTACTTCCAGTTTTCAGTGATTGAATTAACGTTCTAATGAATATCTTTTAATTTGGGACTTGTTTCTAAAAGGGGGGGTTTCTGGCATAAAAGATGTGTGTGTTAAATATTTATATATATAATTATATATAAAATTGGCTATGTATAAATTTGGCTATATTAATATATTTATGTGTATATATACTATATGAATGTTACATATATGTATAAGCCACATTTATATTAAGCTCTCTATATAGGCAAATTATCCTGCAGAAGATGTGCAGCAATTTCTGGATGTGGCTATTCAGATTCCCCAGCACCATTTATTTTAGAAACTATTCTTTTCCAATTATGTGTTCTTGGCACCTTGGTGGAAAAGCAATTGACTGTAAATGTATGGATGTGTTTCTGGGCTTTCCAGCTTTTCTATTGGTCTGTAGCCATGGTTCTCAGCCTTCCTAATGCTGCGACCCTTTAATACAGTTCCTCATGTTGTGGTGATCCCAACCATAAAATTATTTTCATTGCTACTTCATAACTGTAATTTTGCTACGATTAATATCAGATATGCAGGATGTATTTAGGTGACCCCTGTGAAAGGGTCATTCGACCCCCCAACAGGGTCGCAGCCCACAGGTTGAGGACCACTGGTCTATATGTATCTGTATTTTTTCCTAGCACCATGCTATTTTGTTTGCTATAGCTTTGTAGTAGATTTTGAAACTAGTTAGTCCATAAAAAATGTCATTGGCTGAATAGTATTCCATGGTATACTTATACAACAGTTTGTTAATCCATTCCTGATTTGACAGGGATTGCATTGAATCTATCGATTGCCTTGGGTAGTATGAATATCTTAACAATATTAATTCTTCCAGTTCATGTGCACCAGATATTTTTTCCACATATTGGGTCTTCTTCAGTTTCTTTAACCATTTTCTTAAGTTTTCAGTGTGCAGATCTTTCACTTCCTTGGCTAAATTTGTTTCTAAGTATTTTAATTTTTTTATAGCTATTGTGAATGGGATTGTTGATTGATTTCTTTGTTGGATAGCTTGCTGTTAGTGTGTAACAATGCTCCTTCAGCATTAATTCTTACATGCTCTGTCTTCTCCTTGAGACCTTTTCTTTTCTTTTGATTGAGATGCTTTCTTAGAGCCTGGGGTTGGTATGGGTACTTTCCTGAGTTTCTAAATTATATTTCCTCCCTCAACTACATATTCCAGCTGTGTGGCTCTTAGATTGCAGTTCCCTTTATTCAGATGTGTGTAATAAATACTGTTCTCCTGTTTCTGTTGTCAGGTGTGTCAGAGAAGTCAGATGGGAGACTCATTTTCTTTCCCTTTTTAATTTATTTGCTGTGTCTGTATGGGAGATGGTAGCATTGTTCTCTTTCTCCTTGAAGAAATTCTTCCAGACTGTGTCCAGATGTCTTTTTTATAAGCCTGAATTGGATTTCTGAGACTTTTAATTGTGAAAATGCAAATATTTCAGTCTGAAAACTCAAGTTTTCAGGGAGGTTTTCTTTGACTTTTGAACATCATGACCATACCTTTTCCTTCTCATAATCTCTTAAATTAAAAAAAAAAAATATATATATATGTATAGAACAAACAGAAAATAATGCAGAAAGTTCTCAGGTAGCCGAAGCAGCAAGAGTTAACTGCTAACCTTTTGCCGTATTTATTTCAAACCTTTTAAGTATTGTTATATTTTAAAATATTATCTGGAAGACTGAGGGTATAGTCATCCAGTTGTTTTTCATAGTACATGGTTTGTGAATTAGAGGATAATGAAATATGAGGAATGCCAGAGCCAGAGAAAGAAGTTTGAGGGGCTTCTTGGGGCTGTTTGTGCTTTCATATGAATGAATATTAGGATTTTTAAAAATTTCTGTGAAGAATATCCTTGGTATTGTGATAGGGATTGGATTGTGTCTGTAGCTCATGGGAACCGAGAAGAGGACTGTTTTCCCTCAGAGCACAGGGCTAACGAAGGAATGAGTGGATGTTCTGGAGACCACTGTTTCTATGTTACCCTGATAGATCAGGACCTCTGAGCTGTTCGGAAAAGGAGCCTCAAACCTCTGGGGTGTAGACTACCTCTAAAAACTAATGAACCATATAAAATTTCATGCTATTTTTCTCATTCATTCCTGGTCTTTTTGCTTGCCAAACTTTCTGCTAAAGATAATTCTAATGAATTTATGAAGGTATTTATAAGAAAAATATCTGAGAGCCTGAGTATTACTTAACTAGGAGCTGCATGGGGAAAATGGCCTAAATTAGGCAAGAATTAGACGAGATTAACTATCTGTCTTCTATTTAAGGAGGTGGGGGGAGCTGGGACAATCCAGGAGACAGGTGGCAGCAGAGGGGCATTCAAGCTTTACATAATGGATCACTCTAGCAGTTGTACCTCCACGCACTGGGGGCTGGGAATTGCCAGAAATAGTCAGGGGATGAAATTCTACATTGTATAGGCCTTTGTGTTTCTTTCCTTCTAAAAACACAGCGGTTTGGGGATTAATTAGATCCTAGAACATTCTGGATTAAGCAGTTCCAGGTCTTCTGCAACTCTTGGCTTGATGGCTTAACTTTGAAAAGTTGACTGCAGCTTTGAGTATCTCATCTATAAAAGAAAAAGACGGAATTATAATAAGATCTCACCAGTCCTGCAGTTCCCCTCACCTCAGGTAAAAACATAGATCCCTTTCTCGGTTCAAGAAAACGCATGATTTTGATGGTAGCTACAGTTAGCATTTGCTCATGCTTTTATTGTTTTTGGCAATCAATGGAAAGTACCTCAGGTAAAATCTCTTAGGCCTTGCATATATCTGGTCAAAGCTCATTTATTGATTTTTTTTTCTGCTGAAACTTGCACATATATATATATAAAAAAACCCTAAGAGACCAAAGTTAATTTTCCCCAATTCACTGTATAGTATTGTGGCTGTACATCTCCCTGAAGCCTAGGTTGTTCTTAATAATAAACTAAGCTGTATAATCTTTAAAATATTTGACCAGGTGGAAAGCCTTTCTGGAAGGATATTAGGGTTGTGCGCATGTTGCTGAACCTTAAATCCCCTGGCCACGCCTCTGATTTGTTTCCAGGAGAAACCTGTGGCATAAGGGAGCTACCACCTTGAGCACCATTATCTTCACGGCCAGCATGCAGAGTGGTGGACACTCCGCATATGCAGAATTACTAAGAGAGATTATCTTTCCAACAGTAAGGCACAAGGGTAGGGCATCAGTAAAGCAAAGGGGAAAATTATTAACATTTATCAACCGCCTCTGCACAAAGCCACTTAGATATTTTAATCATAGTAGGCCATTATTACAGTATCATCTTAATTTATATGTGTGGAAATTGTTGCCCGGAGAGGTTAAGTTACTTTCCCAGGGTCCCTCAGTGTTAATTGGCAAAGCAGGTTTCTATGTAGAGCTCTGAGACTGGAGCCCAGGGATGGGACAGGGTCCCAGCTCGCTTAGTCTGGCATTTCTTCAGCAAACGCAGATCATTTCCCAGAGTGTGGAAATGGGGGCTGTGCTTAGTAGGAAGAGAATGAGCATTGCAAGGGTTACAGTGACACTGGCCAGGAAGAAATCTCCTGACTCATGGCATGTGGTCTTTGCTTCATCTGACACTAACTGAGGAAAGTTGGCCTTCTCTGGACTCCCTCTGATTCTTCTTTCCTCCTCTTCTTCCTGCTTACGGTGCCAAGGCTGTGCAGTTTATTTCTGCTCTTTTCCCTTGGAGACACACTAAAGCCATTAAAACCAAAATCGGGAGAATGAAATACACTAAATGATTACTGTTTCAGCAAAGACTCCAGTTAAGCCGTGTGGGCATCCAGAGACACGACCGCACTGACCAGCTTCTGCTCCCACGCCCTGTGGGTGACACTCAACGGGAGATGAAGCAGCCTTCTCAATGTGCCCTGGGTCTCAGAGGTGTTTGCACGATCACACCTGTGCCCTCCGTTGGCCTAAAGGCCTTGGAGTTTTACTCCCACAATATTTGGCTTTGTTATTTTGAATGTATGGCAAGTTGGTTGTTGGAGTTTATCTTCTTCACATTTATACCTGACTCCTGACCTCTGGAAGGATGATTACGTACATTTTAGCTTGAGGCCGGGCATTTCTGTGGAAGTTACCGCAGTGATATGAAGTACTTTGCTTTTTATGAAGGCGTTCTCTCTTTCTTCCTTGCTCCCACATCTCTTCTTTTTACCTTATTATGCTGTATCAGACTACATTTAATTCTCCTCTGAACCCTCAGCAGAGAAATTTTGCAACTGACTAGAGCCATATTTATTTGGTGGAGTATCTACCTTCTGGACATTTCTGTCCCCTGATTGCAACTGTTAACCCCTCCTCCCTCAAAATGCTGACCGGGAGGTTGATGGGGTTTGTTCAAAAGTAGTTTCTGACACATTTGAAGCTGATCAGTTCCTTTGCAATTAAAGGGCAGAAAAAAAAAATCTTGCGAACTGGTTTTTAAAAGTATGAGATAATAAATGTAAGATTTCTAACTGGAAGTCAAAAACACAAGTTTCTTCCTAATTTGGTTTCTAATTAACTAGCCAAATGGCAACATTCCCCAAACAGTAAATAGTCCTGACTACTAAATATTTATTCCCTACTTATTTTCCCCAAAGTGTTTATTACTATGTGTTCTTGGGCCCAGAACTGTAAAATATTGAATTAGGAAGACCCAGAATATTTTTCTCTGAGTGTTTTTGCCTTCTTAATCACATCAGAAGAAACAATTTTTTAAAAAATGTGAACTATAATGGAATATTACAAAGTAGAATATACAACATGAGTACCTCTCAGTAAGGACTGTGAGTGAAAAAGAAAGTTCCAGAAAACAATGTGTATGATCATCTCATAAAATTTGAAAAAAAATGCAAATGTCAGCAATCACTTTTTTTTTTAAAGGAGACAAACACAAAATTTAGGATAATGGTTATTGTGGGGGTGCGAGGAGCACATAAATAAATATTGGTAATGTTCTAACGTTTAGACTGAGATACAGGTTGACAGCTCTTCATTATATGATTAAAAGGAACTTTTTAAGAGCCCACACGTAGACTGATGATGATAGTGTCTCCTAATTATAACCATCAGTTCTGATGATCCAAGGTTCTATGGAACTCATTCATTCCAAATTCAGAATCTTTAAAGTTTCTGCTGTTCCCATTTCCTTCTTTGGATTTATAGCTATGGACCTGAAGGGGCAAACTGGCCTCTGCTTCCTAGGGGCAGAAATAATGGTCTGATGGGAAGGGGCAATCCATCAGCTACAGACCAGTGCGGAGGAGTTTGTGCTTTGGGCCAAGCAAAGAGAAACCTGGCATCTTTCTGCCTTTGAGATGGTACTTAGTCTTTTAAAACACCGACGGTCACCTGATCCCTGTGTTGCTGCCTATAGCCTGAGCTACCTTTGGGGGCAGGGTTTTGATTAAATGGTATGCTTTGCTCATCAGTAACATTTGAGATACGCGTCATTCATAGGAAATAAATGTGAGCAGCAGACATTTGAGTTAAGGCCAAGGCTGCCATCTGCAATGCACTCCTCTTTCTTGTTATCACATAAACGTGTTTCTGAGTCTCCGGCCTGCTCCGAGTGCTGCTGAAGGTTATCACAGGTCAGCGTTTGCCCCGTATCTCTGCATTTCTATCAAGGCTTCTGCTCTTTTTGGCACAACAGAAGTGGACTTCATTTGAGATGCCGTGCTGCAGAGAGGGAAACAACCACCTCACTCGTGGCTCTTGACATCAGGCCGCGTCGTGTCTCGTCAGGACCACTGTGAGATTTCTCTGCTCCTCTCTTTGTCTCTACCCAACACTTTCCCAGCCCATTCCATCCTCAAGCAGAGTTATGTTTGCTCTCAGAACTGTATCTACACTTTGATCGTGAACTGTGGGGCTCTCTGTGGCCTGGGCCCCACAGTTCCCTGGGTCTCCCGCCTCATCTTACAGCGCTTTGCGGTTTGTTTACTATGCTCTGGTCACCTGGGACTGCTTTTCTCAGTCACCCCAAGGCCTTTGTAGATGCTGTTTCCTCTGCCTAGAAAATGTTCCACCTCTAGATGCTGGCCATGCTGGGGCATTCTCATCATCCACAGAAGGGTCTTCCCTGCCCACCCATCTGAAGCAGCCCAGCCCCACCTCCCGTAACACTATCTCATCGCACCTTTGAACCATTCAGCATTCTCTGGAGTTACCGCTCTCTGAGAATATTCTGTTCACGTGTGTGTTTACAGTTGTCCGAATTAGAATTAATTTCCACCAGGAGAACGAGACTCTTGATTGGTTCACCATTCCATTTCTTGTGCCCAGAGCAGTGCCTGGCATGTGGAAAGCATTCTGGAAAGGAAAGCCTCACCAAAGAGTGAAACTTACTGCCGTGTGGGTCTGTCACACACAAATCCAAATCAAATCACTTCCAGTGAGCACACGGGAAACCTTCTCGTTTTTATGTAATAATATAACAGGTGAAAAATAAGTACATATAGTTGGAATGGCATTTAATAAACAAGTGTGAGCCATGAGTGTACATATCAGTAGATATTGGCAAAGGAAGTAGGCCAACATCAGATGGTCTGGGTTTATGTTCCTGCACGTTGTGTACTACTTTCCTGATGATCAAAACTGGATGAATGAGGATATGATGTGTCTTTCCGGTTAGTGGTGGAAAGATTAGCTGCTCTATCCAATTTGTGTTTTCTTGGTTGAGAAATCACTCTTGAATTTAAAAAGTAGCTTGTCTGGCCCCTGTTTCTTGGTCTTTTGATAGAAATGGTTTAAGGAAAAGAAATATTTACTAGAATCAGATAATTAAAATGTTTTATGTATTTTTCATAGGCTGAGGCATGTTAGTTGCTTTGAGGGAGAGCTCCATGGCCCAAACCCTCTCCCCCGGCCATTTCTGGAAGCTCAGGGTTCCGCAGGACCATCCTTCCTCCTTCCATCCCCAGTTGCCATCCCCACACTGGGTGTCAGCTCCCAAGTGGGCTCACGGGAAGGGGGAATGGAAGCAGCTTTATTGTTAGTTGGCACTCTTATGAGACATGTTGTAAGATATTAGGTAAATATGACACATCAAATTACAGTGATAATCAAAATTCCTTAAAAGCTTTCAGCAGTGGCTTAACAAAACTAGAATCCCTTTAGGTTTCTTTTTTTTTGGCTGGGGCTGGGTTTGAACCCGCCACCTCCAGCATATGGGGCCAGCGCCCTACTCCTTTGAGCCACAGGTGCCACCCCCCTTTAGATTTCTTAAAGTGCCTTTATAAAGTTCCTTTTACCATGAATTCTTATTTGGCAAAATGAATAGTTTGTTTCTTATAGGCAGCTTTCCTTTAAAGTCCTAATGCTAGGACTGCTTACACAGTGTCAAGCTTAGCAAGAATGAGGAAGAAACAAACCAAATATTAATGCTATTTTTGGAGTTCCTAGCCATCAACTATGAAGAAGAGCCATTGTTAGTTTTTCCCTTCCCAACTAGAGTGTAAGTAACAAAGAATAGTAACCATGTCCTTGTGATTGTCCTGTTTCTTTTGTATACGTATCCACCACAGATGATAGTAATGAGTTGATATTTAATAAATATTTATAGATTACTACAGGGATTAGCAAAATTTTTTTTGCAAGGCCCAGATAATAAATATTTTAGTCTTTGAGGGCCATACTGTTTCTGTCACAACTACCCTATTCTGCTATTGTACCTCAAAATCAACCATAGATAATGTGTAACCAGTAGGCATAGATATGTGACAATAAAACTTTATTTATAAACACACACGATAAAGAATCATATTCACATATCGGCCAGTACAAAGGAGGGTAGGATAGTTCCCACAAAGCTCCCTTCATGGAGAGTATCAAGCTAGCATGCTTGGGGAGTAGAGCATTATCAGACCCACCTTGACTTTGCTGAGGTTTTTAATTCATGTCCTTGAAATTTACATGGGATTGGCATGGGACCCCTTTGCCACACTCAGTGAAGGGTCTTCCTTCCTCCTCACTTTCTCTGGACATCTGGGCACTGAAGACCTGCTTCTAGTGGGCCATGTCTGTTTCTCTGTCACCTTCAGTGACCCCCCCTAAATAAACTTCTCCTACTGAGGAACTGTGAGTCCAGTGGACTTCACTGAAGAGGGGGAGAGAGAGTGGTGTGAATGTTAACAGTGCCCTGGGCCAAGAGTGTCAATACCAGCCATACTCACCCTCCAGCTACCCTACGGCAGGGAGTGGACTTTGCCTGGCCCTCGCTACTCCTCCTGCACCTGGCCTTCTCTCCCCATCATGAACACCTTCTGCTGTAAGCAGCTAGGCTGAGGCAATTTCTTCCCTAAGAGGACCTTAGTCATTGCCAAGGTGGTGACCCTTAGCTTTGGAAGAGGCACAATCTGGACCAGATTACTCTACCTCCTTAGACCCTGCTGACCTCATCTTTCACTAAGAGGCCAGATGAGCTCCAAGATGCTTCCTGCCTCTACGTTTCTGTGACTTTCAACTCACGCAAGGCTGGCTTGGGGAATGCACTTCGAAGCATACTGGAATACACGAGATACAACCCTATCTGCTGGAGAATCTCTTTGACTCCTTGTTACTTTAAAGAGAATGTAAATGGTTTGGCTGTACTTCACTATGAACATGGCCTAGGAAAGCAGGGCAGAGAATCTGCCAGCGGAGAGGTTGGGAGTGGAAGGAGGCCAAGCCATGAGCAGCTTGCTATAGGCCTCTGTTCTCAGATGTACTCACTTTGTGGGAACGAGACCACGTCTCTGACTGCAGTCCGGTTCTGACACAGGACAACCCAAGCCATCTGATAATTGAGAGGAATACAGTGATCTGGAGGATATATTAACTCACTATTCTTGAAATTCTTTTCTAGAATAAATCAGATCATTGAAAAACCAATACTCTTGTGCCATATTACCTTCCTAAAGGAAATACCATTACTAAGGTTAGTAGTTTATTACAGCTGATCACCTTTTGAAGGATTGCTGGAAGAAAGGTCCACTTTACAGTACACTTAATCTTTTAGAATGGTTTTAGATTTAAAGAAAAGTTGCAAAGATAGTTAGAGGGGTTTACATATATGGGGCTTTCAGTTTCCCTAATTATTAGCATCTTATGTTAGGGTTAGTACGTTTGTTACAGTTAATTAACCTATATCTATACATTATGATCAACTAATAATTTTTCTTTAGTTTTTACCTGATATCCTTTTTCTACTTCAGTCTCCCATCCAGAACATGCCATATTGTATTTAGTCATCATGTCCCCATGTCTCTTTGAGTTCCTCTGCAGCAGTTTCTCAGACTGCCCTTGTTTTCGTTAAGAAACACTTCAATGGGAGAGAGAGAAAAAGTAAATAACATCAGTATAATGGTCGTTCCGCCTCAGAAGCAGAACACTGCAGATGTGATGTGGCCCCTCCTCAATCCCATTCTCCCTTCTTTGTCAAAGAAAGCCAATATCTCAAACTCAATGTTTTCGTTCCATGCATGCTTTGAAACAACTGTATAGAGCGTTGCTTTGCATATGTTAAAATGATATGAATATTATCCTGTAATCATTGCTCTGCAGTTTGCGCCCATAACATTTTTTGACCTATTTTGCTTCAATTTATTTTAATTTCTAAACCAATTCCATCGTCTGGGTCTTCTCCCTTGTTCATGTTCATGGACGTTTAGCCATTTCTCTTTTATTTTTGCCATGGTCATTGCAAACAGCACCAAGAAGACACCCTTTATAAGTCACTTCATGGCTATCTGCAAACATTCCAGGTTGGTGTTTGGGGAGATGGATTTCTGGGTTTCAAATTTTATCTTTGACAAGAAAGTTTATTCATTCATCCAATGAATACAGAGTAAGTCTGTAAAATGGGTCAGCAGTTGAGCTAAGCTTTGGAGGTAAAAGAACAGAAATAATCCCCCCCCCATCATGGATTTATAGTCTATTTGAGAGACCAAGCATTAAAGAAGTAATGAAGGATGCGCATGTCCTATACAGATGTATTCTAAACATATAGAGCAATGTATTGTGTGTCATGAAAATAAGTTATTATTAGGGAATGGTGAACCTTAATATTTCTTTCATAAATTACCTAAAGAAATTCCCATCAGGAAAATGCTACTTTTCTACTGAATTTACATTCTTCGTTTTATCAAACAGTGGAAGCAATGGAAAGCAAAGAGTTTCTTTCTTTCTTTCTTTCTTTTTTTTTTTTTGCTGTAGTTGAATCTCACACATAAATACTGTGCCCAGTTGCAGTGTCTGGAGTGTCCCAGGTACCTTAGTGTATTTTGGCTTTTTAAATAAAGAGTTATCTTCTTACACTTTTATGTGCCAAGATCATCTTGGATGGAATGAGGTATAAATCTTGAAGAAAAGACAAGATGCTTATGGTCATCCTGCTTTGGTTTTCTGGAGACCAGTAGCCTTCCTTTCCCTCTGGTTTGGGGGTGTCTGTGTAGGGGTCTAACTATATTAACACACTTATTTGATTTCAACCTAAATTTCCTAAATTAATTTATCCATCAAGAGTCAGTTTGTCCTCTAAATATTTCACTTAGATGATTCTTTTTAATCACCACCAACACACACACACACAGAACTACTTAGCAGTTCCATTTGGCTGTAGTGCTATCTTTAGGAACATTTGTCTTAAAAGCTTTAACTACTCTCCTTTTAAAGATATCTAGTTTTCTGTGACATTGTTTACTTTCATTATGCCTTAATTATGGGATTCTGATAACCGTGGAGGTGTAAGAGAGACAATAAATGGGGTTTGTGGATGATTAAATGCTGAAGCAAAGCTGAGATGTTTGATAACCACAACAGTTGTTTCTGCAAGTAGATTCCAAAGGCAAGAATATTATTGCTATTACACAACAAGCAAAGGGGGAAAAAGCCTCCCACAGATCTGATATTTTTCTTAACCACTGTTCTTTTGAAAGCCTAATGTTCTTCCTTCTGATTATTTTTGATTGTCAGCCTGAGTCGTTGGCTCTTCTTGGTGGAATGCTTACTCAAAGGGCAGGCTGTCAGCGTGAAGGTGTCAGTTCTCTAAACGAGTGGCCAAATTAGGCAGAAACACACCTCATCGTCACCCATGTGGACCATGGTCTGGCTTGCAGAAACTCATATTTGAGCAAGTACTATTGAGCTCAATCTGACAAAAGCCTATTGGGTTTTAATAAAATAATTTATTACTATCTGGCAGAAATGCATTTGGCTGCAGGTAATAGGAAACTAAATCACTGGAGGTTTTTGACATGCAGGATTTAACTTTTTTCACATGAGGTATTGAGAAATGGGCAGTTTTTAGGCCCGGGCCAGCTGCTGGACAGTGCTGGCAGAGACTCAGGTTCTTTGTGCTTTTCTGCTCTGCTCTTCTTAATATTTTAGCTCTCACCCTATGCTCATTGCCTCATGGCTGAAAAATGGTTGCTGTACCTAGAGATTTTCCAAAAGGGAGGTGCAAAGTGGTGGTGCTGACCATAGCTCACCCTCTTTGCTGGGATAGCAAGAGTTTTGTCAGAACTCCCCAGCGTAGGTTCTCTCTTAATGCTGAATAGCTGGCACAGGGCCGTATGGATACACCAGTTTCAATGAAAGCCCTGAAAGTTGGGTATTTCATGGACACAAAGTGGAGGTCATTAATAAGGAACTCACTCTTTCTCTAAAGAATGAGTGTTGGTGGTACGAATGACTGCCAAGCTGTGGGAGACTGAGCACCAGGCTTGTAGGAGCAGTCACCGGTTCTTGAGGGAGTCACTGGGAGTGGGACAGTCTCTAGGCCAACCTGGAGACAAGCCCTCAATTAACTGCATGCATTGATGAGATAAGATAGGTGGCTCCTTAGCAAGCAGGCGTGAACCTTGAACTTGTGTGGTGAAACAGGGTGGGAGTCAAGGCAGTGGGGAAAGAGCATGTAGCGATGGTGATCCTAGTACGTGGCGCCCCCCCCCACACCTGTTGTATAATGTTTCAATACAAGGCCCTGGCAGGGGTTACTCATATAGGCTTACTTCCCATAGGCTTTTCCCTGCACCTATGGGAAGCCCACCTCTTGCAAGCATGTACTTCTACTCTGTGTCCCTGCTGTTTTATTCACATGGTGAGGGAGATGCCACAAAGGTACCAATGCCAATCATCAGCCTATTGTGTACAGGAGAGTGTTGGTATTATGCACCAAATATAAAAAATGAATGTTAGCCCAGTGAAAATGGAAATGGAAAACCACATTTTTTAATGTCATGCCAATTCCATAGTTAAAATGGAAAGATAAGAAAGGTCACTGCACTGTCTATATCAGTTCATTTGGTAGTTGGCCTCGCTGCATAAAAGACATTGGTGGAGGCAAGCTAATCTGGCTTAGTTTGGGAAGATATTTGCTTTTGTTTTTCTCTTGCTAAAGACTGAAACGTAGAAGTAAAATAGACATGGGAAATAGTTCTTTTTGATTTGGAATATATTTATAGAAATGCATATGTTTATGCCCTAATTAGATGATCACTAGGACAAGGAGCCTAGAGATAATTAACAACTACACTTAGGGAAAAAAACCTTCAACTGGGTTGCAGATTTTAATATCATTTATCCCATTACCTGAGGTGGAATAGACTCTTCCTTAACTTCAGGGCTTCTTTCTTTCTTCCTTGGCCTCCTTCTGGTTATGCCTTGCTGTGTACTAACCCATGGTTCTGTGGGTTGACTGAGCTCAGCTGGGCGGTTCTTTGGGGGTCTGTAATGCTGTCGCTTTCAGTGGCAGCTAAACCTCCTACACAAGGCTGCTTCATGTAGCTTGAGTCTTTTGCAGGCTGGTAGCTGGGTACTGACGCTGAGGTTTCCAAGAGTCCAGTGAGGATGTGCCAAGTGTCATTTGACCTCACAAATCATGCAGCATCCACTTCCTGGGAGTTGTGTGGGACACTCCAGGTAAGGGAGGTGGTTATGCAATATGCACTTTTAGGCATATTTCATCAGGGACCATCTGTGTAGACAAGTCACCACAATCTCCTCTTCCCTGAGGGTTGAAAGGGTCATCAGAAGCAAGTCAGAAGGGAAAGCAAAGAATGAAGTTACCTCTTCAGGTATGAATCCAGGATGCTAAGAATGGCCACCGTCGGACCCTCAGGTATCTTTTTCATGACATTTCACGTATGACAGTGGTGATCGTGAGTTGAAGTCTTCAGCATTCTTTTTATTGTCCCCTTGAGAGAAAAAAGAACTATATATTCACTTTTAAGAAAAGTTTCTTTTAATGTTAGTAATTTATAAATAAAAAACAAAATGTGACAATCTAAGCTTAAATCAAAAACTTCTCTAACCATCTCTGTGCAATTTCTGTTCTTCACATGTGGGTATCTCCTCTTATTTAGAGGCTGAGCAGAGAATGTTCTGTTCCAAAATAAATAGTTTAAGAGCTGGTTGTAGTAACAGGCTCATCGTTCTTCTAGCGACACAGTAAGCCCATCTGAGTGTCTTATGGACAGTTTAAATCGTTCTCTTTACATTGGTCTTGGGTGGATTTTCATCTGTTACCTTTTCCTGCGAATGAATGGCAGTAGTTTGACTTTTAAGAATCCTTGGGGATCTCCAGAGATTCCTGTAATTAGCAAACAAATCAAGAATGAAGAGGTGGCCCAGAGGGCGGATGTCTCTGTTGCTGTAAACTACTAGTTTTCAACATTCTACGCCTCGGCCTCTGTGACTGCCGCTGCCTGGAACACCCTTCCTCTCCCTCCCTTTCCTGGCCAACTCCCACTTACTCCCAGGTGCAGCCCAGCTGCTGGCAGGCACGAAGCCCACCTCTTCTGCTTGGATAGGGTGGCGTGTTGTCAGCCACACCCACGAGTCCTGTGCCTATCACTTCATCTCTTTATAGTCTGTTCCTGCCCTGGATCCTTAGGGGAAGAGACCAGCTCTTAGCCTGGTCTGACTGGCCAAGCACAGTGTTGTGTGCAGAGGCCTGATAAAAGTTGGAAACAGGAATACATAGTCAACGCCAATGACTACGGGTCATTCTTCTGATATTTGGTGGCAATTCTGTCGGGTGGCTTATCCCTGTCTCTGACCCAGAGAAGGCGAACTCTAACAACAAGCTGAGCCACACAAACTTCCCCAAAGCCCGAGAGGAGAGAGATGTTTTAATACGCTGGCACCGCTGTGCTGCTGCCCGCTTGGCCTCTGTTACCTAGAGTGACCCCTGAATCTTTCCCAGAGGTTCCCCCAACATCAGGACCATGATCCTCAAGTCTTCTTTGAACCCTCTGAACCTTAGTATCCCCTTCCCCTAGTCCATCACCGCCTGTGTGTGACATTAGCCTTTGCTGTCATTTCCCCCGCCTGGCCTCTTGGCTGAGATGATAAGCACCCGGCTTTTCTTTTCTCTGTCCCTGAGAAAGGAGAAGTGGTGTGGGCACAGCTGGCATTCTTGGGGGCTGCCTGGAACTCGGGCAAGGTGTATTTGCCGAGTGCTGCCTCCTCGAGCCTTCCCACGATCACGGGGGTGGGTGGGGGCTTCGTTCCTGTGAAGGTGTGGATTGGGGCAGAACTTCGGGGAAGTTCAGCTTTTCTCTAGCTTAATGGGAACAAGGTATCAGAGTTACGGCCAAATTTGTCTTAGGCAAGTTTTAATTGAACTTCACAGGATCTTTTACGAATAGTTGAAAGAGCTGCCAACATTTAACCATTAGGAGCGTGTACATAAGAATATACAGTTCCACTTTCTCTCCAAAATGTGGAAGTTTTGGCAAAATTGGGTCTTGATTCCCAGATAGCAATAATTGCTAGTATCCAAATGGTGACTGTTGGCTTCCGTGGTGAGAAGAGGAAGGGCGAGCCTCCTTCCTTCATCCCCGGTAGAACTGAGCCCCACATTCTCTTCATTCATTGGTGTTATCTGCCTGTTCCTGGGTAGATGATTCTAGGAGATGTCCATTACATGCGTGGTTGTACCACTAAGTACACAGAGCTCTTGTACACACAGGGTGCCAGAAGCCAACCTGAGAAAGGATCAGCTCACGTGTGGAGCTTGTTGCTATGGTGTGTGTACATGCTCAGGGCGTCAGGACCTGTGCATCCTGAGAATTGCCTGGCATTTCCCTTCATTCGACTTATTCAACCACGGTCACAATAGCTCCCTTTTTACTGAGGACTTGCTATGTAGTAGTTACAGTTCTAAGTATACATTAATTCTTTAATCTCACAAGATAGGAGATTTTACTATCCCCCTTTTACAGATGAGAAACAGAATTTTCAGTAGCCGGGAAGTGATCTAGACAGGCCTTGAAGTCAGGCTCAAGTAGAGGGAGCCACACTTCTTTAAGATTTATTCCCAGGACAGTATCATTTTCTTTAAATGGCTGTTTGGGGCCATGTAGATGAGCTCTCAGATTTAAACATCCAGTTCAAGGGAGCGTTGTGTTCCCATTGCTCAGCCACAGGGCCCATTCATGACACAAAAGGAACATGTCTAGGAAACTATGATGATGTCAAGTGTATTTTTTGTTTTTAAACTGTCTGCTTTGAAGGAAGCTGGACGTGGGGGTCCCTGCTATTAAAATATTTACGTATTCCATTTAATTGACCTTCTTGCATGAATACAAAAGAGGCATTAGTAGCAAAGCCCTTGCACACTAAGGCATTTAGTTACTTCTTTACTCTTAGCCACTGCTTTACACCTGCTCTCTGAAAAGTCAACTTTAGTCTAAAGGTGCTGAACACTTGTGCCTTCAGCCCTCACTGTCCTTCCCCCCCACCTACTTCCATCGTTTCTTTCCTTACTCTTCTTTGCTCTCTTCTCTTTTCTTTCTTTTAGCTACTTTTCCTTTTCTTCCTCATAAAGTTTGGGGTTTTTAAAATTTTTATTTATTTTATTAAAACATAACTGTGGGATCACTTCTGTGGTTTATCTCACAAGGGTACAAGTGAATCTTTCTAAGAGTAGAATGTGAACGTTTTAACACAATAATTAAGAGAATGACATGAAGGCTATGTTAACCAGTTTGATGGAAGTGTTTCAGATTGTGTGTGAAAACCGCACACTGTACCCCAGAAGTGCATTAATGTACATAGTTACCATTCAATAAAAAAAGAAAAGAAAATGAGCAGAAGGCAAAAAAACAAACAAAAAAACCCCCCAAAACATACCTGTGCACCTTAATGCATTTATGGGGCACAATAGAGATAAAAAGAGAAGTGAGAAACATTCCACATTTTACTGTTCTTTTCATCTCTGCCAAGACCTTTATTGATCACCGGTGCTATGGAGAAAAATACGAACAAATCCACTCTCAGAAAACTTAGTTTAATGGGCCAGGTAGACACGTAAGAAAAAACTAATCCCTTTGGTTTTTTTTTTTTTTTTTTGAGGCAGTCTTACTTTGTCACCCAGGGTAGGGTGCCATGCTGTGATAGCTCACAGCAACCTCAAACCCTCAAACTCTTGGGCTCAAGTGATGCTCTTGCCTGAGCCTCCTGAGTATGTGTAATCAATTTTTTTTTTTTTGAGACAGTCTCACTTTGTCACCCTTAGTAGAGTGCTATGGCATCATAGCTCACAGCAACTTCCAACTCTTAGACTCAAGCGATTCTCTTGCCTTAGCATCACGAGTAGCTGGGATAACAGACACTTGTCACTATATATATATGTACACACACATATATATATTTATATATATATATATATGTATATATTTTTTTTTTTAAGTAGAGACAGGGTCTTGCTCTTGTGCAGGCCAGTCTCAAAACTTCCCTTTGTAGTGCATTATTTTTCCTCATTTATATGCTCAAGAACACAAACCAGAAGAAATGGTCCCTAATCCTGGCAAAACTGTAGAGAAATGGGTACTTGGATACATCGCTGGTACTACATAATATCACCAAAAATAGAAACATGTTTTTTTAATTAAAAAGTATATTTTTTATTATTCAGAATACAAATAAAACTGTCACAAATTTCAAATATGTTTTCACTTAAAACAGGTTATTCCAATTGAATTAGGCACATTTTAATATCTCATTCATGACAGAGTTCCCTGAGGACAGGGCACTCCAGGGTACATTTAAGAGAGAGCTTTTATGGGGGGTTCTGGACCAAGGTAGGATGTTCTGGCTGTCTGTGGGCAATTTGTTTCTCCAGGGGGTACTAGTCACACCAGGAAGTGATAGTGAGTGAATGGAGTGAGTGGCAGAGGTCATAACTGAGGGTAGACAGAATGAATGCTTAGAAAATGAGCAGGGGGTACTATCCACAAGAAACTAGATCCTCCTTTCACAAAATGATTTGATAATATGTATCCAAAACTACCAACATGACCATTCCTTTTGATCTAGTAATGTAACTTCTGTTAACCTAGTACTAGGAAATAATTCAAAATATGGAAATATCCATATGCATGAAAATTCTTCTTTGTAGTCCTATTTATGATAGCCCAAAATAAGAAATGCTCTGCCCAGCCCACAGCAGGGGAATGCTTAAGTAAGTTTTTAAAATTTCTGCCAGGCATGGTGGCTCATGCCTGTAGTCCTAGCAATTTCAGAGGCTAAGGTGGAAGGATCAGTTGAGGCCAGGAGTCTGACAAACCTGGGCAACATAGTGAGATCTCATCCCTAAAAAAATAAAATTAGTTGACGTGGTGGTGTACATCTGTAGTCCCAGATACTCAGAGAGGCTGAGACAGGAGGATCGCTTGAGCCTAGGAATTCGAGGCTGTAGTAAGCTATGCTTATACCACTGCACTCCAGCCTACAGGGCAAAAAAACAAAAAGCTCTGTCTCTTAAAAAAAAGTTCCTTAATTCCCTGACAGAATGTTATGTGGCAATTAAATGATGTTGAAGACTGTGAGAGAATTTGAAAAATTCTCAGGCGGGATAGCAATTATGCCATTGTGAGCACAACTCTGTAAACATACACAGGGGAAAAGAGGAATGAAATATGGCTAGATGCTGTGGCAACTCCACGGCTGACCACCTCCCTGCATTGCCCACCTCCGTAAGTTGACCTAATTTTCACAGACAGGACATGCACCACATGTGTGTATCAGTACAGTAGGCCTAGCTCCTTAGGTTGACCACCTCCCTTTGTGGACCAGTTCGTTACAGTCTCTTGGGTGGTTGACTTACAGAGCTTCTACTGTATTTAGAATTGTTGTGCTAGATGTTGGGTTTTAGGGTATAAAATTATTGTTCATTATACTAAGTCCAGTTGTGTGATGGATTTGTGATTATTTTAACTATAAAAATGACATAATTTAAACATTTAAAAATGGCACCATAGTAAGTAGGTGCATGGTAAAGGCAGGGGCTGGAGCCTTGGTATGATATGCAAGCAAAGTGGGCCAGAAGCAGAGTTGATGGGAGCTTGCCTGGAAGACTGTACTGCAGCTGAACCACTGAGGGATATGACTTGAGCCAAGGGACCAGGAGTGGGTGAAAAGTGACACAGATGTGGGTAAAGGTCAGATGATGGTGGTGGTACCGATTTCAGCGTGTGCTCTTTGGCACGGTGTTCGGATCCCACACATCCGCATCCCATCTTGCCACAGCCGGTTTGCCAAGGGAAATACTCAATTTTCCTTCTTTCTTTGGAAACTCTTTCTTCCACTTGATTGGTTTAGAAGGTCTGGGGTTGCTCTCCTGGGGAGCTGTTCACGCTCTAGAAAAAGTTTGATGCCGTTGTATTGAGACAGTTCCACCACTGGTCTGCTAAGGCCTTCGTCTCCTTCACTCGTCGCCGTGGCTTTGGCTAGGAGTCCTTGTCTTTGGACCTTTTCTGTGAAAATGATGGTAATGGTAGTTAATCATGGTAGTAGTCTGGTTAACTTTGTTGAGCACTCATAACCTCAGATGTTACTCTAAATACTTGGGATTTTATTACTCTCCCCATTTTGTATGTGAATAGGTAGAGGCTTCAGTAGGTTAAGTAATTTACGTAAGATTATACATCTAGTAAGTAGCAGAGTGTTCCACTAAGCAAAGCTAAAAATGTTCTTTAGTGTTTCTGGTGGCTCATTGCGGTGGAGTCTTCCAGCTGTCAGCCCGACTCACCAGGGGAGGAATGAACGGCATGTTTGAGAGAAAACCTGACAGCAGCAGATCATGTGCGTGTGGCTGACTGTGTTGTCGGGACGTTTCCCCGTTCCTTGACTGGGGGGCATCCTCCTTGGAGATGGCTGCAACAGGGCAGGGTGTGGGTGTCTGGAGCCTCCCAAACAGATGCTTCTTAACTTCTTGCCCCAGAGACATAGCCATCACAGCACCTGGGAACTGAATATTATCCTGTGTGTAACAGGGACTTCCTGAACGATCTTAAACACGGGACGCTGTAATCAGGCTGGAGTTTCACGGACTTGACTCCTATTGTCAAGCAGAGGATGGGCCACTGGAGCAACAGAAGCAGCAGAGAAATTGGTTGAGATTTTTATGTAGACATAAGGGGGCTTAACTCAAGGGGTGGGGAAGACAGTAGTAGTAGATTTTTTTTGTAGTAGTAGATTTGAGAGCGATATAGAGGATTAAAATGGCAAGGGCTACTAAAAGAGGAGGATTATTCCCAGTGTTTTTAGTTTGGGTAGCAGGGTGGATGACACTGTAAGAAGGAATCTGGTATATTTGGTTTTTGTTTTTATAAGAAGGAATCTTGGGGAAAGTGGAATGAAGACCCATAAGTTCAGTTTTGAGCTTAAGTTTGCACTGTGTCTGTGACAGTTGAAGATGTCTAACAGGTTGTTATAAGAAACTCCTGATTTCTTAACATGGTTTTCCCAGCTTACACAGTAAATACTTGTTCTTTAAATGGATTTCATAGTTACTCAGTAAATATTCATTTCCTAAGTGAATTTATCTGTCGACAACTCAAGTAATATCTCTCTCTACCACTTATCTCCATGTCTAAATTCCACTCTCAGCCAATTAAATCAGCCTCTAGAAGATGAGATCTAGGTGTAGGCATTTTAAAAATTAGTATTCACAGATGATTCTACTTTGTGGCCAGGCCTGATGACCCCCTGCTTCAATTCTAATGAAACAATTGATGAAAAGTCTTTCGCTCATTCAATCAATTCACTCATTGATTTCACTTTTGAGTGTCTACCATGTTTTGGGCTCCATGCTATTTCAAATTAAGCATTGATGGGTTCCGGGTATCCACTCTATGTTCCAGTGCCAGAGCAGTAACCTACCACAGAATAGGTGCTCAATAAATAGGTGTAGGACAAGTGAATGCACTTAGAGCCGTAATTTTCAACGGGTGTGCTGCAAAAATTTTTAAATTATTTTCAGAACAATTCAAAGTATGTTCTTTTTTTTTTTTTTACTCCTTTTTTGTTCGACATAATTTAAGTATGCCATGGAAGTTTAACTATAGGTGCAAGTGTGCTGTGAGATTAAAAAGGTTGCAGACCACTGATTTAGGAGATGTGGTGCTCTAGCAGAGTGCTACCACTTGTGCCATAGCTGGGTGGAGACCTGCTTCTGAGGCCTCTGCATCTGGGCTGCTGTGCTGTAACCTCTTGTGTTTCTTCACGGCAGAGGGGTTGCTGTCTGGGAAAGGTGTGCCCTTTGCAATGTGAAACCAGGCTCTGCCACATGACCACTTGGATGCTTTTTGTGCAGCCCTTTTCCTCCATAGCACATTCTCTCCTGTGGACTGAGTATGTTCTCCCCAAATCCCTCTGTTGAAGCCCTAATCCCCAATGTGATACTATTTGGAAATGGAACCTTTGAAAGATAACCAGATTTAGATGGGATCATGAAGATAAGGCCCTCTGGATGGAATTGGGGCTTTTGAAAGAGGAAGAGAAACTGCTCTTTCTCTTTCTGAGGTATGTGAAGGTAAAGTGAGAAGTTGGCTGTGAGCTGGGGAGAGAGACTGCACCACAGTCCGATTATGCTGGTACCCTGATCATGGCCTTAGAGCCTTAGAACCATGAGAAAGTAAGTCTCTACGTTTAAGTTACCCAGGCCATGGTATTCTGGTATCCAGCAGCCAGAAGAGGCCAGTGTATTCTCTGAGCCCTTGGAGCTATGTTGCCCCCCACCTTTCTCTCAATTACCTGCCCTCCAGCTGCATGGGCAGATTTGGCCTAACTTTTGTAGGATAAAACTTAGTTTGAAGACATATCAGCTGAAAAGGGGCTTTTACAGGGAATGGTTGTGAGTTTCTTCTGTTTCAATATTTCCTTGTGTTAGGCTTTTGAGAAGGTAGTCTGCGTCGAAAGCATTCTTACTTCTCAACTGGTTCTTACAGAGGAACGCAAGTGTGTCTACTGGTCTCTGAGTATACACAGGGCATCTTTCTCTAAGACAGGTGATGTGCTCATCCTCTAGAAGGTCCCCTTTGTGAATTGAAAAACATCCCAATCCCTAATTCAGTATCTGCTATTTCCCTACTTAATTTTTTTCCCCATTTTTTATTACTTTTATGCTTTACCAAAACGTATTTACATAAACCATGTTAGTATGTGCACAGGAAGTATAAATAATAATATAAATACCTAAAAATTAGAGAAGAAGCCCCAAATTCACAAGATTGAGCTAAGCTAGGGGGAAGCATTTTTCATAGATAATTTATGGTGGTCCTACCATCTGCTGGTTATTATGCTAAAGATTTTTAACACTTTTCTTTTAATCACAGAACTTTACAAGGTAAATGTCATCGTCTCCATTTTGTAAAGTGGACAACTTAGGCTCTGAAGCTCAAGATCATAGAGTTAGAGCACATAGAGTCAAGATTTTAGGGTAGTACCTCATCTGACCAAAAGCACCTTAGCAGAAGGCCAGCGACAGCGCCTGAGGAAGTTTTCATGGGAATGCAATGAAAAGAGAAAATGGAGAGAATACAGAAGACTTTGCATAAAGCAAAATACAGTTAACTTTTAAAAACCTGTTTATTATTTTATTTATTTATTTTTGATTAATATTTGGGATTCATTGAAGGTACAAAGAATTAGGTTACACTGCCTCCTCCCCTCTCCCTCATTCCCCTACCACACCCCTCCTTGTATTAGCTCATCTACTGCCTTCATATTAGAACTGAGTGCATTGGATTCTTGCTTCTCCGTTCTTGTGATACTTTGCTAAAAAGAATGTGTTCTCCCTCCATCCAGGTTAATACAAAACATGTGAAGTCTTCATCTTTTTTTTTAGTGGCTGGATAGTATTCCATGGTCTACGTATACCACAACTTGTTAATCCATTCCTGGGTTGGTGGGCTTTTAGGTTGTTGCCACCTTTGGGAGATCGTAAATTGAGCTGTAATAAACAGTCTAATACAAATGTCCTCATGATAAAATGACTTTTTTTCTTCTGGGGAGATGCCTAGTCATGGGATTGCAGGATCAAATGGGAGGTCTAATTTGAGTTCTTTGAGGATTCTCCATACTTCTTTCCAAAAAGTCTGTATTATTTTGCAGTCCCAACAGCAGTGTAAAAGTGTTCCCTTCTCTCCACATCCATACCAGCATCTGCAGCTTCGAGACTTTGTGATGTGAGCTATTCTCATTGGGGTTAGGTGATATCTCAGGGTGGTTTTGATTTGCATTTCTCTGATGATCAGGGATGATGAGCATTTTTTCAAATATTTGTTAGCCATTTGTCTGTCTTTGTTAGAGAAGGTTCTGTTCATATCTCTTGCCCAGAGGTACATAGAATTGTTTACTCTTTTTCTGATGATTAATTTAAGTTCTCTGTAGAGTCTAGTTATCAACCCTTTATCAAATTGATACCCTAAAAATATCTTATCCCATTCTGAAGGTTGTCTTTCTGCTTTACTTATCGTGTCCTTAGCTGTGGAGAAGATTTACAGCTTAATTAAGTATCATTTGTTAATTTTTGTTGTTGCGATGGTCACTGAAGTCTTTGTCATAAAATCTTTCCCCAGTCCAGCTGTTTATTATTTTAAAATATAATTGTTGGTTAAAAGTTGGCAGTCTAATGCCAGGTCCCCAGTCATTGTTTTTTTTTTTTTTCCATAAAAGTTTACTTGTTCATGCAATCACAAGTTCTGAGGCAGGGTCCATGATTTGGCAGTGGAACAGAATATTTAAAGTAGGAAATGTTCCCCCAAATCCAGATTATATAATTACCATAAAGCCCAGATGAGCCAAAGATTTGGTTTGCTGCTCAGAGATATATTCCTTGCTTTGCAGTGCAGAATGCTTATTATTATTTTGCCCAAATTTTTGAGGGAAAAATAAGAATGCTCATTATACATGAGTAGTACTATTTGTTATTGGTGTATAAATTTTCTTATACTGTAATATCTTTAAAAAAATCAATGCTAAAATCCCTTTAAAATACAAAAAATCAGATACCTAAATATAAACAAATAAAACTTTGAGTTAAAAAATAAAAATGGAAGTCTTTTTTCTGGAAGTTTGGGCTGACGACATGGATGTGCGTTATACAGAGGAGCCCATTATACACGGCGTAATATGGTACTGTCTATGCCATGTCTTAGGAGGAATTGATAGCTACCTACTTAAGACTTAGGAAATAGCCCTTTCTTTTCTCATATGACCTTACCTGTCTCTCAGTAAGCCAGCCTCTGGAGCCCTTTCACAATTACTTTACAGTTCCAGCACCTTCCTTTCCTGGTAGGAATCCAAGCTTGAATCATCTTTTTAAATGTCTTCAAACTTCAATATGTGGCTATCTGACTGTCAAATGTGACATGCATTGTATTTAAATATCACTTAGGAATAAAAGCAAAACTTCAGCACTTTGGAAGGATTTTTAAATTAATGTTTTGGCAGACAATTTCTGTTTCATCTATGCAACTTACTACCTTTTGTGTAACTTTGCCCAACTTTCTTGAAAACACAGGACAGTAACTCTTTGTTACCTCTTTTTTCTCCCCATAGCAACAATCAAGCCATTTCCTACCACCTTGTTTTCTTGTTTTGAACATGCAGCAAACTTAGGGGAAAATGTAATGGTAGAAGAAAACTTCCCCCTCAAGTTAGAAAAATTACAGAAAATCATAATGAAAATGTGCCTCTCCAGGAAAGAACATCAGATCATGAAGGGTTTCTTTCCCAGGTGGAAATAATTAGGCCTACGTTTGTTCCCATGGTGGAGACAGGTTCCTGAGAGCATGCTAGAAACACGTGAGGCTGCTTATGATCTAGGTGGAGAAAATGGTTCCTATCACTCCCACTGTGATCCATTCGCAAAATAAACCATAAAAGGCAACCCATATTCAAAGGGAGCAGAAATTGGTACTGCCTACAGAAGAAGGGTTGTGACCAATTTTACAATTTACCAAAAGAGTGACTTGGTCATAAAAGGTCATTAAAGGTGCTAATGTAGGTAAAGCTCTTAGAAGAATGCTTAGCGTGTAATAATTGCTATTTGGCTATTCTTATTATTGTTATAATTCTACCTCGGCGCTTCCCTCAGTAGCTTAGTGAATGTTCCTTAATTTCACTTTTGTTTTCAAAGCTGATGCGGGAGGAACAACAGTGACTTTGAGGCCCTGGACATGTTCCATACTGGCTAATATCTTCCTGAGGTGGGAGACTGTTCCTTATGCTCCCAAGGGTGGGGTCCCCGTTTTGTCCTCTCCCCTCCAGGTGGCGCTGTCAGGGGATTCCCAGTTGTCCTAGGTTTTCATGCTTCTTTCTTCTGTCAAAACAGATTGAGATCCTCGATTTGTACCATTGCACTGTTTACCAAATTTGAGTGATGCTTCCCTTGTAAGCACTCGCGTGAATTTAGTTGGTGATTTATATGTTTATTGTAACGTTACTGAAATACGTACAGACCTAAAGCTATGTATAAACTAATTATGCTAGCTTGTAGTGTTTATGCATCTACAACATTAAAGAAAGAATGAAAACAAAGCTTGAACAGAACAAAATTAAAAATTAAAGAAAAACTTCTAAATTTCAAATCGCAGCATTAACCTAATACGACAGATACGGTTATTTTTACTACAACCACTTCCAGACTCCAAATCACTATGGTCTTTGATGCCTCAATTCTTTCCCAGCATCTCTGTTTGGACAATTACATACCCTTCAGTTCCATAGTGTACTGTGACATTATTCACCTTTCCTTTGGCATGAAAGCGGCATTTGGATACGGGGTCTGTCTCTGTTCACTTCTCTTTAGCCCACTAATTAACCTGGTGCCACATGGTGTCAACTTGATTATAAACACAGGTACGAGCAGGAAAGTCACCTGGCCGTACCTGATTATAAGATGGCTATTTCATTTAGTACTTACCAAATTTTAGCGTGCAGATGGATCACCTGAGGTCTCTTGTTAAAATTTTCTTTCTTGTTCAGTAGGGCTGGGATGGGGTCCAGGATTCTGTACTTTAGGAAGACATTTTGAGTACAAGAATCTGATTATACTTCTTTTTTTTTTAGGTGACTGTTTAAAGGACATTATTTAAGAGTCAGTATGAAGTTAACATGTTTATGGATAGGTGCATGGTCCTCAGTCTAGGAATCACTGCACAGACACCTCTAGGTTGTTAGAGTATTACAGTGGCCCCGTAGGAATCAACTCTGGACACTGAGTATGAAGCTGCATATATTGAGTGCTGGGCATCAGCCAGTGACATGGGAGGAAATTAAAGTTACACAAAGCCCTCTCTGGACATTCCAGACGTAACTCATGGATGACTCTTTGACCAGTGAGACAGGCCAGCTGTGTTTTTGTCTCTAATAAATCAAATCTCTCTCCTTTTACCCAAGCAAAATTTAATTTGTACCGTTCCTATATCAACACTCACATTTTGCCTGTTCTTATAGTTAAAAAATGTGATACAGTTGGTTTCTTTTTCAGTTTTAATATTCTAAGGGCAAGGATCATGTTCTATTCATTTTTGTACTTTTCATACAGCAGCCATATAAACATTTGTGGGATTGAATTTATTAGCTAGATAAATCTTGTGAGTGCCCTTTGATATTTGCATAACCAGTGTTTGATTTCCTTAAAATTCCAGATCCTTGGCTTTCTCTGTCATATTTCGGACTTGTTATTTTATTTGCTGTTACCGCTTTTGTTTTCGTTCCAAGAAGTATTTCTTAAACGTAAGTGACTAAAGCTCAGACTATATTTGAACATATGCCACATTTTTATTCTTTGTTCCTGATTCTCAGGTAGACTTTGATTTTAATTTTGGTCTGAGAATAAATGTAGAGAAGATTAGAAACACTTAATTAGTCGGTAATTTGTGTGACCAGAACTTATCTTTCCTAAATGGCCCCATAAGAGTCTTCTAGAGAGAAATCCTTTGAGAAGTAGCAGTAGAGTGAATTGGTCTTTAAACAGGAAGCACAAGTTTGTAGAGAGACACCCTGAAGTAGGCTTCATGCATAAAATCTTTCTCCTAGGAGGGAAAAGAAAACAGTGCCTAACATTATCTGTAAACCCTTACAAGATGTCTTCAGTGTGGGCACGAAGTACATCCCATCTCTTCTTTTGGACTGGCAACCGATAAGAATGGTTGGGAAAAGAAGATCCAGAGGTCTCAGAGGGATACCTAACAAACGTAAGAATCACATAGCACTTCGGTGCACAGAGAGCAGATGTAAATGAGTGGGGAGGCCATCTTCTCATGCTATCTGCCCAAGTCTCTCTGTCTCCCTGCCTATCTTTCTACCCATCCACCCACAAACTCATCCACCTATCCATCTATTTATTCATTCATTCATTTAACCCATTTAATCATTCATTTGGTTTATTGAAAAACCAAACACAGACTCAAAAAACAAACTACACAAAACAAATGTAGCTTAGTGCAAAGATTCTCGAGGTGTGGTCTCCAGATCAGCAGCAGCCTGTTGTCTACAAGTGTAAAGAGGGAAGTGTTTGAGCTCCAGTGGAGACTTACTAACTCTGAAACTATGGAGGTTAGGCATGTGGGGCATCTGTTTTAACAGGCCCTTCAGAGGATTCTCATACATGTTTGAGTTTGAGAACCATTGGCTTAGCATGAACTACAACAAGGTAGACATTTTGTTACCGCTACCTGGGTCAAGAAACAGAAATTTGCTAGTCACGTTAGAAGCCCCTTTCCTAGCCACAACCCCGCCCTTCCTCTTCCAGAAAACCCGTTATGTTGAGTTTTTCTGTAATTACTCCCTTGCCTCTTTACAGTTTTGTCACTGAATTGCGCATCCCTAGGCACAGTGGTTTAGTCTTTTCCATTGATTTAACTTTGTCCTTCAATCTACCCATCCCCTGCTGTCCCTTTCTTTTTCATACAATGCACCTGTAGAAGAACTTGGACTGTTTGGCCCGCTGAAATTTCCCAGACTATGGATTTTGCTGCTTGTGTTCCTCAACACAATAACACGTTCCTCTGAAATTCCTGAGTTTGGGCAGCCAGATATAGGTGCTTCATCAGACCCCAAACCCAGTCTTTTTGATAAGACTATAAGCGCACTGTTGTTTTTCATCAGAAGGTAAGTGATGTCTAGTTTTCACTGTTATTGTGGGTCTTAGCAGCCGCAGGTGCTCAGTACCTAGATCTACTGGGAGATGCATAAGTGATGATAATTCTGTCATTCTCATTCATTAGCTGAAAAAACGTATATGGAATAAATTAAATTACTATATAGCTACCCTGTGACAGATTTCATATATGAAAAGCTGGTCAAATGTCCATTTTTCCTTTTATTTACCTGGATTTCAAGATACTGAATTGTTTTCCTGCCATGTTCAGAAAGGGACCAATTCAAAAAATATCACGAGGGCCATGCCTGTGGCTCAAAGGAGTAGGGCACCAGCCTCATAGGCTGGAGGTGGTGGGTTCAAACCCAGCCCCGGCAAAAAACTGCCAAAAAAGAAAAAAATCATGAAATCCTAGGTTTAAGCATCAAACCATGGCAAATCTTATCCTTATAGAAGCTCACATGGTCCCATGGTCCCATTTTTGGCCAGCAGGCCTCTTCCACTTGGCTTCTCGGTTGTTTTTGATATAACTCCACCACTCTTTGATTTCTTCCTTTTTTATTCTAGGCTCATCTTGTACGTTTCCTGCATCAGACCAAGAGTGAGCCATTTATCCAAGAGCCCCCTGTTTGTTTTGATGGGAAAATATGTCAAAACCACAAACTAGGTCCCCATGATCACTAGCTTGGCTCTTTTCTCTGAGTCTTTTCCACGAGCAATGCTGGGAAATATCTATATCTCTGTGTGTTTGTGTATTATGTCTATATATAAATGTAAAGAATCTAGATATTTTATAATTATATATTTACATTTTTTTTTTTTGAGACAGAGCCTCAAGCTATCCCCCTGGGTAGAGTGCCGTGGCATCACAGCTCACAGCAACCTCCAACTCCTGGGCTCAAGCGAGTCTCTTGCCTCTGCCTCCCAAGTAGCTGGGACCA
>CAUYTI010160415.1:0-14005 GCA_963575145.1 Galago senegalensis | reverse complement strand
CTACCTTGCACCCAGTCACTCGTAATCCCCCAGGTCTGTGGCCCTATTTACTCCAGTAGGCCACTGCTCCTGGGGTTTACCTGGCACAATCAGCCAGATCTCTGAGTTCAGCCAGGAATAGTTGCAGATTTTAACACCCTTTTAACAGTAATGGACAGATCCTCCAAGCACAAACTAAACAAAGAAATAATAGACTGACTTACTCATGATCCTAGAAGAAATGGACTTAACAGACATATACAGTACATTTCATCCTAACAAAACACAATATACATTCTTTTCATCAGCTCACAGATCATTCTCCAAAATTTATTTTAAGTTAGGACACAAGTCTAACATCAACAAATTCAAAAGAATAGTAATTAATCCTTATATCTTCTTGAACCATCACAGAATATAAGTTAAACTCAACAGTAACAGAAATCTTCATAACCTTATGCTGAATGACAGCTGGGTTAAAGATGAGATTAAGAGGGACATCATTAGACTTCTTCAACAGAACAGTAATGAAGTCACAAACCACCAAAACCTATGGGATACTACAAAGAAGTCCTGAGAGAGAAAATTATAGCATTAGATGACTTCTGCAGGAAAATAGAAATAGAGAAAACCAGCAACCTAATGGGCCATCTCAAGCAACTGAAAAAGGAAGAACAATCCACCCCTAACCCAGCAGAAGAGAAGAAATAACCAAAATTAGAGCAGAATTAAATGAAATTGAAAATAATAGAATCATTCAGAAGAGCAGCAAAACAAAAAGTTGTTTCTTTGAAATGATTAATAAAATTGATAAACCCATGGCCAGACTAACCAGAAGCAGAAAAGATCTCTAATAACTTCAATCAGACATGAAAAAGGGGAAATAACAGATATCACAGAAATAGAAAAGATTCTCAACAATTACTACAAAACCCTCTATGCTCAGAAATATAAAAAAATATAAGAAGCAATGGATCAATACCTGGAAGCATGCCAACTTCCTAAACTCAACAAGAAAGAATTAAAAATTGTGAATAGACTTGTATCAAACATTGAAATACCATTAACTATACAAATTTTCCAAAAGAGAAAAGTCTTGGTTCAGGTGGTTTCACACCAGAATTCTACCAAACCTTTCAACAGAAACTAGTACCTGTATTGTATAATCTATTCCAAAATATAGAGATGGAGGGTATCCTCCTCAATATGTTCTACTAAGCAAATATCACCCTGACTTTTTTTTTTTTTTTTGGCTAGGGTCAGGTTTGAAGCCACCACCTCCAGTATATGGGGCTTGTGCCCTCCTCCTCTGAGCCACAGGCACCACCCCTACCCTGATTTTAAAGACAGGAAAGGACCCAAGAAAAAAGGAAAACTATATAACAATATTGTTAATGAATATGATGCAAAAATATTCAACAAAATCTTAGCAAACAGAATACAGTGACACATTAAAAAAATTATATAACATGATCAAGTGAGTTTTAACTGAGGGACTCAAGGTTGGTTCAACATATGTGAATCCATAAATTTAATTCACCACCTAAATAAAATAAAAAATGAAGACCATATGATTCTCTCAATTGATGCAAAAAAAGCTTTTTGATAATATCCAGTATCGCTTAATGATAAGGACACTTAAGGAAATAGGCTTAGTTGGGACATTTCTTAAACTGATAGAGGCCATCTACAGCAAACTTACAGCCAATATCATATTGAGTGGAGTAAAACTGAAAGCTTTTCCACTCATATCTGGAAGTAGACAAGGATGCCTACTGTCATCGTTGATATTCCCCACAGTGTCGGAAGTCCTACCCATCACAATCAAGCAAGAGAAGGATATAAATGGCATCCAAGTGGGAGCAGATGAGGTCAAACTCTCACTCTTTGCTGATGATATGATGTTTTTATGATCTTATACTTAGAAAATCTCAGAGACTCAACCATCAAATTCCTGGATGTGATCAGGAAATAAAGAATTGTCTCAGGGTATAAAATCAATGTTCGTAAATCAGTAGCTTTTGTATATGCCAATAACAGCCAAGTTGAGAGGCGAATTAATGATGCAATTCCCTTCACAGTAGCTTCAAAGAAAATGAAATAGTTAGGAATATATTTAACAAAGGAGGTGAAAGATCTTTTCAAAGATAGTTCTGAAACCCTAAGGAAAGAAATTGCAGAAGACACTAACAAATGGAAGAACATACCATACTCGTGGCTGGGAATGATCAACATTGTTAAAAGGTATATTCTACCCATGGTAATCTTCAGATTCAATACAATCCCCATTAAAATACCAACATCATATTTTGAAGAACTGCAAAAAATAGTGCTTTGTTTTGTATGGATCCAGAAAAATACTCATATAGCTAAGGCTATTCTTAGTATCACGCTACCAGACTTCAGGCTATATTATAAGTCCACAGTAATTGAAACAGCATGGTATTGGCATAGATATATAGATATAAAAACAAGAGGCATAGATATATAGAACAGAATAGAAAACCAAGGGTTGAAAGCAGTCTCTATTTGTCATCTAATATTTGACAAACCAAACAAACTCATACAGTGGGGAAACAATCCCTAATCAACAAATGGTGCTGAGAGAACTGGATAGCCACATGGAAAAGACTGAAACTTGGCTCATACCTTTCACCACTTACAAAAATTGACTCTAGATGGATAAAAGACTTAAATCTAAGACATGAAACAGTAAACATCATGGAAGAAAGTGTAGGGAAAACACTTGGTGTTGTTGGACTGGGAAAAGATTTCATGGCAAAGACTTCAGCGGCCATTGCAACAACAACAAAAATCAACAAATGAAACTTAATTAAGCTGAAAAACTTTTGCACAGCTAAGGACACAACCAAGCAAAAAGGTACTCTTCAGAATGGGGAAAGATATTTGCAGCATATGAATCTGATGAAGCATTGATAACTAGAATCTACAGAGAACTCAAATTAATAAACGGCAACAATAAAAGAGTAAACCATCCCATCTACCACTGGGCAAGAGATGTGAACAGAACCTTCTGTGATGAAGACA
This sequence comes from Galago senegalensis, assembly GCA_963575145.1. Classification (NCBI taxonomy): domain Eukaryota; kingdom Metazoa; phylum Chordata; class Mammalia; order Primates; family Galagidae; genus Galago; species Galago senegalensis. The sequence continues at coordinate 10,978 of CAUYTI010160415.1, read as the reverse complement.
GATGAATGGCTAACAAATATCTGAAAGAATGCTCATCTTCCCTGATCATCAGAGAAATGCAAATCAAAACCACTTTGAGATATCGCCTAACCCCAGTGAGAACAGCCCACATCACAGTCTCAAAGCTGTAGGTGCTGGTGTGGATGTGGAGAGAAGGGAACACTTTTATTTTGCTAGTGGGACTGCAAACTAATATAACCTTTTCAGAAGAAAGTATGGAAGATCCTCAAAGGACTCAAATTAGACTTCCCATTTGATCCCATAATCCCATTAGTAGGCATTTGCCTAAGTGAGACTTAGGTGACACCCTGCCAGTTGCTCTCTCTCCTCCTGCCCACTCTATTCTTATGATAAAAAATAATTTTTTTCACAAGGACATTTGCACTAGACTGTTTATAGCAGCTCAATTTACAATTGCTAAAATGTGGAAACAGCCTAAAAGCCTACCAACCCAGGAATGGATTAACAAGCAGTGGTATATGTATACCATGGAATACTATTCAGCAATTTAAAAAGATGGAGAGTTGGGCGGTGCCTGTGGCTGAGTGAGCAGGGCACCAGACCCATATACCAAGGGTTGTGGGTTCAAACCCAGCCTCAGCCAAACTGCAACAAGAAAACAGCTGGGCATTTTGGTGGGTGCCTATAGTCTCTACTCGGGAGGCTGAGGCAAGAGAATCACCTAAGCCCAAGAGCTGGACGTTGCTGTGAGCTGTGACGCCATGCCACTCTACTAAGGGTGACAAAGTGAGACTCTGTCTCTTAAAAAAAAAAAAAAAGATTGAGAGTTTACATCTTTCATATTAACCTGGATGGAGGTAGAGCACATTCTTCTTAGTAAAGCATCATAAGAATGGAGAAGCAAGCATCAAATATACTCTATTCTAATATGAAGGCAATAGATGATCTAATATAAGGTGGGGGGGTAGGGAAAGGAGGGAGTGGGTAGGGGAGAGTATGGAGAGCAAGGGGAGGTCATGGTGTATGACCATGACCACATCTCTGGGGGGTGGGACACAATTATAAGAGGGACTTTACCTAACAAATGCAAACAGTGTAACCTAATTCTTTGTATCCTCAATGAATCCCAAACAATAAAAAAGAAAAAAAAATTGACCCTGAAGTGGGCATATATATTTCTCAGTGCCCTCTGTGATTTTAGTTTTCATACTAAGGATTTCTTATTGTTAAAATAAGAATGAAAGTAAAAACATATGAGATAAAAAAAAAAGCAACAGAACTAAAAGTTGACCTTCCATTTGATCCTGCAATTCCATAACTAGATATGTACCTAGGAAAAAAAATATTATTTCACCACAAAGACATTTGCTCCAGAATATATATTGCAGCGCAATTCATACTTGCCAAGTTGTGGAAGCAACCCAAATGCCCATCGACCCATGAATGGGTTAACTGTGGCATATGTATATCATGGAATACTGTTCAACTGTAAGAAAAGATAGAGACTTTATATCTTTTATGTTTACCTAGATGGAGTTGAAACACATTTGTCTTAAAGTATCTCAAGAACGGGAATAAAAGTCCAAGGTTCTCAATACTAATATGAAACCAATATATAAACAGTTACACTCCCACCTGAGTGACAAAACACAAATACAATCTAGGAAGTGTAGGTGGGGGGGGGGATTGGCAGGAGGAGGGAGAGCAATTGGCGGGGTCTCACCTAATGTGCACAATGTGAGGGTGTTCAGTCCATCCCTGGGTGAAGGGCTCAACTACAACTGGAATTTTACCTTGGAAGTGAGAACAAGATAACTTAAAATTTTGTACCTCATATTAATTTGAGACTAAAAAAAAGTGGGAGTCCTTATCTTGTTCTCTCTTTTCCCCCTTCACCTCTCTCCTCTTACTTCCCTCCCTCTGCACAGTTTTTGTGGCTCGTAGAACCAGGTGAATTGCTTCAAATTCTCCAGAGAAATAAAAACAACAGAGTGTATGGATGCATTTATAAAAGAAGAGATTTATTGTAGAATTAGCTCTTGGGATTATGGAGTGCAAGAAACCCCAGGGCAATGCTATGTATAAGCTTAAGGCCCAGGACTGCTGGTGACACAATTCTTCAGTCCACGTCTGAGGTTTTGAGAATGCTGTGATGTGTGGAACGAGGGAGGTTAGGTGGTGTAAGTCTTGAGATTTAAAGACTAGAGAATGAGGAGCTCTGGTGTGCCAGGGTAGAAGGAGATATTCCACCTTGAGGAAAGAGAGTTCCTTTGCTCTTCTCCCCCTTTTTGCTTTATCTGGGCCCTCAAGGGATTGGGTGATGCCTGCCCGCATGGGTGAGCATGCAGGTTGTTACCCAGTCCACTGATTCAAATTCTTATCTCTTCCAGAAACACTGTCATAGATATATCCAAAATAATATTTTACCATCTACCAGGATGTCCCTTAGCCTAGTCAAGGTGACAAACAAAATTAAGCATCATCCTAGATAATTTATTCTGTTCTTCCAATTCTGAACTTCACAGATGGCTTAAAATATAATGCTCTAACATAAAAATTGTTATGTAGACCAAATTGTTGAGTAGGGCAATTGAACGAAAAGAAATTGAGGTGAACTATACGTATTGAAAAGTATTTCTCTGATGTATGCATTTTAGATTTGAAAAGTTGTTCAAGTTATATTTACATCCTATTAGGAAAAAAACGAGGAAAAAACTTCAAAAACATCTCAAAAAGTTCCACAGGATTTCTTAAATGACCTTATTAATTTTCTAAAGTGTTTGTTTCTCTTCATTTTCTTTGATACTTGGATTAAAACCAACTTTTAATTAACACAGAAAAATTATAAATCAGAACTGTGACAGGAACTTTCATAATGCTTAAGTGTTTCTTTACTGATTAGAGCAATTCCAAAGCAGTTATGTTAATTTTCATAATTGTTCAGTTTTTTATTAACCATTCAGAATATAAACTGAATGGATATGAGAAACGCCTGTCTTGTAAGATCTGATATAACCGAACTCTTAGAAATGCTTCCTCATGACATCTGTGGACCCAGGAGCATCAATATTTGACCTCTCTGGCTTATATAACTAATGTAGCTTTAGGGTCTTTCTCTGTAGGGTTCTGAGACTATATTTAGAGATTTAAAATGGGAAATTGGAGTCACCTCATGCATTCCCACATTCATGCATAAAGATAAGAAAACTACAATATGTATTAATAGAGTATAAAATAAAAAATACAGATTGTATGTAAGTAGAACGAGTTGATCCACCTAAATTATAGTAATATCTAGACAAGTGGTGCCACATGGAAAATTCCTTTAAAAACAAAGTTATCTCCTTCATTAGAGACTTTCATTCTCCTTTTGCTCTTTTGCTGACCTGAATTTCCTCTGGGCACTTTAATTTCTGCCGTTGTGAAAACACTAGCATCTTAAACAGAGCCACCCAAGAGCTGCGGAGGAAGCTACATTTGATTTCTTCTCATTAGAGACACTTACAAGGGAAGGCTGGGTGAAAGGTATACGAGGACTCTGAGCTATATTTGCAAATTTTCTGTAAATCTAAAACTATCCTAAAAGAAAAAAAAATTTAAAACTTGAGTTTTATGAATTCTAAGTAGCCAAGGGCTCTACATGGTCGATTTAAGCGCTGACGTTTTAAAAACTTAACAATTTTGAATCGGTTGCATTTCTTTCTGAAATCATTTAATTCTGTCATGATGAGTCTGTATTTGGTAACTTACCCTGTCTTTAGTTTTATCTTTTCAATTCCAGTTTCCATAAGACATCCAGGGGCATCTTACTGAATAGCAAAACTTATTAGACATCCTTTGGCGACTTTCAGGATAAACTCTCGACACCATCTGACAGGTTACACTATGTCTGGTCCTTGCAAACCCCTCTCTCTCTCTTTTCTTTTTCTCCCTCTGCCTTAAGTACTGATCACACAGATTCAGTTTTCATTCTCTTTTCTGTGCCACCCATAAAGACTTGCTACCGGGAATACTCTCTTCTGACGCTTGTGTTAGTTTAATCGAAGTCATTTTTTAAAAACATAAAAGATTTAAATAGGTAAAAATCTCTTCTCTCCTCTTTTTCTGGAGGCTACTATAAATCTGAATGACCACCATCACACTTCCTAAGATGTTGCCTTGTATTTGATTGCTCATTTGTCATCCTGATTATATGGTAAACATAGGAATGTAGAGGCCATTCATCTGGTTTTTTAGCATCTAACATCATATCCTACACATAATGGTGCTGGTTGTTGAAGGAAACATCATAACATAATTATTGGAATTTACTGAGGAATGTAGTTATATTGTATTACATCCAATGTTGTGCTTATTTTATTTTTCATGTTACAGTTCTGTACATTTGTTATTTTCCAGTTCTGATCCTTTTGTTATCTGCCTGTGTATATGCCTCTTATAGCTATATTATCGTTCTGATTTGGTGATTTTTATATAATTTCCACTTTCTTCTTAAGAGAGAATGTGGCACTATTCTATTTGTGGTTAGAACTGTTTGCTTCTAACTGCATTAACTAATTATATTAAAGAGCAGATTAATTAAATACTATGCTTAATCTTACACTGTTGGCTTGATATGTCTGCCTTGAATTCTTGATTATACCAATCAGATTGACTGTTATTTTTGCATTATTCAGTAAGAGCTTTATAATAAAACAATAATTACTTTTCTAGAACAAACTGGTATCATGTACTGTAAGCACCAGCTTACTAAAATAAGCTCAACCTTGTCCATTTCAATGGTAAAGCAAAACAAAACCAACTAAACTTAAAGTTTACAAAGATAAGTAAAAGTTTCACCACTAGTCTCTGGTCTTATTTATGGGAAGATACTTATATCATATTATATCCTATCAAATAATTAGTATATTTTTGTAACAAGAATTGGAATGATATTTATTTCTTGAATGTACAATGGCTAATTTTAAGTGAAGTCATGTGAATATTAAGTATTTTCTTCCCAGTTTATAGATGAGAAATCTGGTACAGAAGAAATTGAACATTTGTATTAGACTTTTGATTTTGGCCATTTTTAGTGCTAGTATTGTCCCTATTTATTAAATCTGTTTCTATGATACTTTCTTTCCTTGCAGTCTGTTTTTTAATAAAAATGGAAAGTTAATATGCTTTATCCCATAGTAGCTTTAGCTGTGGATTTTCTTGGGGGGGGTCTTATGTTCTTGCAGGTACTATGAATCTTATATTCATCTTCTTAAGCAGTTTCCTTGTTGACTATTTTCAGCAAAATGCCTTGGATTGAAATGCATTCCTAGTAGGCTACATGAGCATAAGGAGTGTGGGGAGAGGGCTATAGAAAGCTGTTCTACTCAACCTTGAAGAAATGTTAATTCCCTGTGTCAAATAAAGTACACAAGTGTATATGCAGTGTTCCTGAGAGCTTCCTAATGAACTGAAAAGCAAACAATCTGTGGTGGGAGGAAATATATTTCATCAACCCCCTGAGAAGCAATGATTGACTTTGGCTTGTCATACATGCTTGACTGATTGAAATAAAGCAGATGAACTAGTTTAACCTTTCTTGATAAAGAAATTACATTTGGTTCAGCAAATACCCGGCCAACAGGTACAATGAACGGATGCGTGGCACACTTCCTGATTGAATGACACAACTACAACTCTTTCCTTACAAATGCAAATGATGTAACCTAATCATATGTTCCCTCATATTGATCTGAAATTTAAAGAAAGAAATTACATTTGTCTTTAATAGACTCTTTAATTCCACATGTTATAGATTGTGTATGTTGATTGTTAATAAGCAGATAAGTAAGGTACAGGAAAAAATTAACTTGAGTAACCTTGACAATGGGATTAGATGTGGGATGCTTGAATAAACAGGCTGTCAGACTTGTAATTCATGAAATGCTTTGATCCGTCCTAAATTTTTGTATATGGCACGATCCTGCTTCATTCATCTGCATGTGATGATTCAGTTTTCTCAGCACCATTTATTGAAGAGGACTTTCTTTCCCCAGTGTACGTTGTTGTCTGCTTTACTGACAATCAGTTGATTATAGGTAGATGGTTTTATTTCTGGGTTCTCCTGTGTGTTTCATTGGTCTGTCTCTACTTTTACAACAGTACCATGCTGTTTTGATTACTATTGCCTTGCACTGTAATTTGAAGTCAGGTAATGTGATGCCTCCAAATTTGCTTTTTACTTAAGATTGGTTTGGCTATTTGGGCTCTTTTTTGGTTGCAAACAAAGGTTAGGATTGTTTTTCCTAGATCTGTGAAATATAACACTGGTATTTTGACAGAGATTGCTTTGAATCTGTAATCAGTCAGTATGGACATTTGAATGATGTTGATTCCACTTATCCATGAGAAGGACATGAAACCATAGAAATTCTAGAAGAAAGTGTATGAAAAACTCAAGACATTGACCCAGGCAAAGAATTTATGACAAAGGCTCCAAAGGCAAATATAACGACTATAAAAATAGGTAAATGGGACTTTTGCATTTAAAATCTTTTGCATAATGAATGGCAGAAAATATTTGTAAACTATTCATCTGACTGAAGACTGATAACTAGTATTTACAAAGAACTCAAATCAGCAAAAACAAAACAAACAAAAAACCCCCAAACAATAAAAACCCCAACCAGTCAGAAAGTGGGTAAATGACAGGAACAGTAGTTTTTTGAAAGAAGACGAATTGCCAACAAACCTGTGAAAATGCTCAGCCCCACACATCTTCAGGGAAATGCAAATTAAAACAACAATGAGATATCACCTTACCCCCATCAGAATAGCCATAATTAGAAAGTCAATAACACAACAGATGCTGACATGGATGCAGAGGAACAAAGAACACTTATACATTGTTGGCGCAACCGCAAATTAGTACAATCTCTATGGAAAACAATCCGGCAATCTCATTACTGGGTATCTACCTAGATAAAATTTCCTTTCCTAAAATGTGTATACAGTTTTTAGCGCCTTCTTTCTGTGTGTGTTAGTGTGTATGTGTGTGTGTGCACACACTATGGACTGCTACTCAGCCAAAGAAGAATGTCTTTTGAAGCAACATGGAGGGAACTGGGTATCATTATCATAAGTAAAGCATCTCAGGAATGGAAAACCAAATGCGTGTTCTCACCAATAAGTGGGAGCTAATAGGTGGGTGCGTATGGCACAAAGTGACATATAGCACACGAGAATCCAAGGAAGGGGGTGGAAGGAAGGATGGGTGTGGAATAAAAGCTTATCTGTGGGGTCCATTGAACGCTATTCTGGTGTTGGGCACTGCCAGAAGTCCTGACTTAAGCGTTATACAAGATATCCTTGTATTAAAAACTCTTGTACCCCCTTCATTAAAAAAGCCTACGAACAAAAAATATGAAGCAAATTCTTCCCCAACTTGCTCCCCCTCTTTCAACATAGTTTGGAGTTTAATAAAAGTGGTGATGGTAGCTGATGTTTATAAGAAGAAGATAATATGCTATTGGGGAAAAACAAAAGCAAGGCAACGCAATGACTTCTAGATTGAGATTTCCATGCTATAAACAAAAAATGGATGAAGAGGCAGAGCACAAAGGTGTTTTTACTTTTTATTTTATTGATCGATTGATTGATTGGTTGAGGGCACTGAGGTGGCCCCACCCAGACCACAGAAATCTGCTGTGTGTCTGGGCTACCTGAGATCCACCGTCTGGCTTTCTGTGTGGTTTTCACTCTTCTCCCCAGTCCGCTGCTCCATGGTCTTCCATCTGAGCTCTCTTACAATGATGCGTCAGACTGGGACCATCCCTCTCCAGGGTCCCACTCTGGATGACGAGTTTGGCTTTATGGTGGGGGAAGGGGTGCTCCATTAGTACCCTGAGTCTTAGAGCCACTCCTTACTCTCTTTCAGGAGAGTTCCCACAGGCTCCCTCACTTCCCAAGGTTAGTCCACAGATCTTTCCTCCGTGCACCTGAGCAGCATGTTCGCGTTCTGGGGGTGTGCGATCTGGCCTAGGAACTTGTTCATGGTTCCTGAAGATCACGCCATGGTCTGGCCCTGATCTGGCCAGGGAAAAGAATTCTGGTCCGGAGTTGCCGACAGGGTGCTCAGGCAGGTCTGTTATGCTTCAGGATGTGCCTCTCTGAAGGAGCCGCTGGGCAGTAATACTGGGGAGGGCGGGTGAGCAGGGAGCTCACAGGCCAAGTGCCCTTTGGTCCACTGCAGGTCTTTTTTTTTTTTAATTTTTATTTTTAGATAGAGATAGAAAGTCTCATTTTATCACCCTGGGTAGAGTGCTGTGGCGTCACAGCTCACAACAACTTCCAACGCTTGGGCTTAGGCAATTTTCTTGCTGCAGCCTCCTGAGTAGTTGGGACTACAGGCGCCTGCCTCAACGCTCAGCTATTTTTTTGTTGCAGTTTGGCCAGGGCCAGGTTTGAGCCCACCACCCTCAGTATTTGGGGCTGGTGCCCTACCCACTGAACACAGGCGCCACGCAATATTGCAGGTATTTAAGAGGGACAGTGTGAGCCTCCTTCTCGGTGACAGCCCTAACACAGGGGAGGCAGTGGCTCCTGGGAGCCTGGCTGACGCAGCCAGACGCCAGGGAGAAAACAAAGAGGGACAGAGTCTGTATGGAGGACAGTGGCGCTGTGGTCATCTCTGGCCTCTCCAGAAGGCAGACCCCCTAGAATCTCCAGGCTCTGGGGTCATGTAGATCCCCTGGGACTCACTGGCTCCTTCTAACTCCCACAGTCTGGGATGGAGTTGGGAAATGTTTTTGTGAGAACAAGCAAGACAAAACCCTAGGGGCTGAAGGTCCATGGGGAGGACTGAGGTGTGTCATGGGAGAAGCCATATGGTGCTTGCTGTGTCTGCCCAGGTCTCGAGAGATGGGAAGCAGCCCCACAGCAGGCTGCATCCTGGTGCTTTTTCCTTCCAGGAGCTCCCAGTTAACTGGCAGCAGCGGCTTTGGGTTCATGAGGGTAGAAAGGCTCTCTCTCCAGCAGCTCAGGAGCCTGCTGGCTGCCAGAGATGGGAACGTAAACAGACCACTTCACCTACCTTTTCCTCGGGACCCCAAGACTCACGGGGTTGACCTCCGCCAGGATCTTGATCCTTCTGGTCTGCTCCCCAACTTCTTCCTGTGGAATCCTTTGTATTCTGGCAATGTTTCTTCAGAATTACACTTGATCTATGACTTTTTGTTTGTTTGTTTTTTTCTTTTTCAGTTAAAACTTCTTTTTTTCTGAGATGTTCTGGCAACTGGTGCTTCTGGTTGGTCCTCTTCCTCCCCTCCTTTAGACCCTTCTCTTTAGAATGTCTGTGAGGAATTCTACATTATATTGATTGGTTGATTGAGACTGGGGTTAATTCTATTGCTTAGGCTAGAGTGCTGTGGCATCACCATAGCTTATTGCAGCCTCAATCTCTGGGGTTCAACTGATACTCCTTCCTCAGCCCCCCAAGTAGCTAGGACTACAGGCAAACCCCACGATACTTGGTAATTTTTCTGCAGATGGGCTATCACTGTATTGCTAAACCCTGGCCTCAAGCAGTCTTTCTATCTCTGTCTCCCAAAGTGCTGGGATTACAGGTGTGATCCATCACGCCCAGTCCTACATTATTTTTAAATGTCATATATTTGTGGGTAATTAAAAAAAAAAAACACAACAAAACCTGTTTTCCATACATTGCTCCTCTACTACTCCCTCCTTAGCAGGGATAATACATACTATGAAGATATATTCTCTCCCTAAATTAATAAAGTCTGTGATGTCAATATGAAGTCTATAACATTTCCAGATATAATTTGTTTCTTGCAATTAAAAAAAATGGAAATAAGTTCAACTGGAAATTTGTATGGAAAAACAGCAGGAAAATTATGAAAAGGAAGTAATGCAACCAGGGGATAAATAGCCTTGTCACATAGTGAATTGTATTCGAAAGCTATCAGATATTTGGCACCGACACAGACAATGACTCAGCAGAACAGAATGGGCTCTAGGGAAAGGCCCATGTAAACATTTGTGTACATGAAGGTGACATTTCCATTTGACAAACAGAGGATGCTTCATTCAGTAGCTGGCATGGGGATGGCTCATGTGAAGAAGTAAGGATGGATCTCAGTCTTTACAACCTGTGAGACTTTTCGTTTATACTCTCTTGTCTTTCTGTACTTTTTTGTTTAATGACCAGATTGTATTTTTATAGTAAAAAATGTTTAATCTTTGAAAAGCTATTTGATTCATAAATTGACTCTTTGTTGTGCCAGTAATAGTTTATTCTGCTGTTCCATGACAAATGAGTGATTTGTGTTCTAATGTTTCATATTTTGTTCTTTGTAAACCTTGACTATGTAGTTTTAAGTGTGGACCTTTAGGTTGATAAGGACAATAAGAAACCTTGCTTAAAAAGTGCAAAGCTGGGCAGTGCCTATGGCTCAGCTGGGTGTCGTGGGGGGCACCTGTAGTCCCAGCTACTTGGGAGGCTGAGGCAAGAGAATCGCCTAAGCCCAGGAGTTGGAGGTTGCTGTGAGCTGCGATGCTACAGCACTGTACCAAAGGCGATAAAGTGAGACTGTGTCTATACCAAAAAAAAAAAAAAGTGCAAAGCTGTTACGGAGTTACTTTTGGCTCAGCGCCTGTGGCTCAAGTGGCTAAGGCGCCAGCCACATACACCTAAGGTGGCGGGTTTGAATCTAGCCCGGGCCCACCAAACAACAATGACGGCTGCAACCAAAAAATAGCCAGGCGTTGTGGCAGGCACCTGTGGTCCCAGCTACTTGGGAGGCGGAGGCAGGAGACTTGCTTTAGCCAAAGAATTGGGGGTTGCTGTGAGCTGTGATGGCACTGCACTCTATCCAGGGGTACAGCTTGAGGCTCTGTCTAAAAAATAAAAAAAAAAGAAAAAGGAGTTACTAGGGTCACCAGACGTCCTGCGTTTGGTGGGACAGTCCTGATTTTTAACAATTTGTCCTGCGTCTCAGGGCATTTTTAAAAAGTCCCAATT
>CAUYTI010160412.1:0-75491 GCA_963575145.1 Galago senegalensis | reverse complement strand
ACAGGCGCCCGCCACAACGCCCGGCTATTTTTTGGTTGCAGCTGTCATTGTTGTTTGGCGGGTCCGGGCTGGGGATTTGAACCCACCACCTTAGGTGTACGTGGCTGGTGCCTTAGCTGGTTGAGCTATAGGCGCCGAGCCCTCAGCTTCTTCCTTAACAAGTCCTCATCAGTCTGCTTTGATCAACATTATGTGATGAGGGACATCTAAGACTAGTGTTCCATCAAATTATAGTTATTACATAGCTTGAACACTGGACATAGATTCAAGATGATTTTATGCATTTGTACTTTTAAAATGCCTCAGGGAAGGGCACGTTTTGTCTGCTCTATTGAATGGACTTCAGTGAGCCATGCACTTTTTTTTTTTTTTGAGACACAGTCTTACCCTGTCACCCTGGATAGAGTGCCATGGCATCACAGCTCACAGTAGCCTCAGGCTTCTGGGCTCGAGTGGTCCTTTTGCCTCAGCCACCTGAGGAGCTGGGATTATAGGCCCCCAGCATGATATCCAGCTAGTTTTTCTATTTTTAGTAGAGATGGGGTCTCAGTCTAGCTTAGGCTGGTCTTGAACTCCTGAGCTCAAGCAATCCACCCACCTCCCAGAGTGCTGGGATTATAGACGTGAGCCACCATCCCGGGCCTGAACTTCTTAGTTTTGGAAGAAGAAACTTAGAAATCCAGATCTCTGTGCTCTTACAGCAAATATGCCTTCACTTTGTTTTTGTTATAGCTATTCCTATATTAGTTTCTGGATTTCCTTTATTACAATGTTTTATCTACCCTAGGATATTTGATGTAAAAACTTATTTAAAAACATATTAAAAAGACACAGTGCAATTTCAGCTTAGACACTGGTCACTGAGCAGTGATTGTGTACTACATTACGATAGGAGCCAGGGATGGCTAAGTTCATAGTATGCCATCAATTGCTGTAGTCATTAGCCCTCCAGAAATGTTTTCTGCTCACCAGGATCTAAAAGAAATCATAAAGGAGAGATTTCATTTGTTTTAACCACTGGAGACTTCCTAACTGTCACTGGGGCTCTGTCCCTGTGTCTCACACGTGGCGGTATCTGTTGTTTTTACAACCTAGAGGAGGAGGTAAAGCTTTTTTTACTTGGGCTTCCTATTAAGAACAACAACAAAAAGCTGTGTGACTTTGAAGGCTAAGGCGTCATAAGAAACCAAACTAGAACACAAATTACAACATAACAGAATGGTAACCCGTAGTGTCATTCTGAAGGTTTTCTGAAGAATTTGTCTAACCTGTTTTTTCCCCCCACTAGGACAGTGGAGCACTGTTTTCACATGTGTGATAGAATGGTTATCTATTTCTTCATTGCTGCTTCTTACGCTCCATGGTAAGATTTCTATCTCTGAAGGTGGTGTTTTTGTGATGACAATTCCTCACGCCCCCTCCCCCTTCCTCTCTTCCTCTTGTTCCCACCCTCAGCCCTCAGGCATATATCCTATCCTGCCCCTGCCAACACATACATGCATGCATGTTTCCAACTTGGTTTATTTGAGTCAGATTGCCTATTTAAAGGGGAGAATATTGCTGCTATTTAGATTGCTATTTAGAGCAGTGTTTCTCAGCCAGTGGGTTGAGACCCACAGGAACTGTATAAAGGGCTGTGGCATTAGGAAGGTGGAGAACCACTGGTTTAGAGTATGTAGGCGTTAGACTGTTCAAGAGGAACTGCTATGGCTCCATGCCTGTAGCTCAGCAGCTAGGGTGCCGGCCACATACACCGGGGCTGGTGGGTTCAAACCCAGCCCGGGCCTGCCAAACAACAATTACAACTACAAACAAAAAATGGCCAGGTGTTGTGGTGGGCACCTGTGGTCCCAGCTACTTGGGAGGCTGAGGCAAGAGAATCACTTGAGCCCAGGAATTGGAGGTTGCTGTGAGCTGTGACGCCAGCACACTCTACGGAGGGGACATAGGGAGACTTTGTCTCAAAAAAAAAAAAAAAAAAAAAAAAAAAGAGGAAGTGCTATGCACTTGGCTGTAGGTAGCCAGCTCACTTTTGAAATCAGTAACCTTTACCCTCCGTATTCTTTCCGTGTACCTCTACAGCTGTTCAGACTACTTGGAAATTGAATTGTTCTAAGTGGAAATGCTGTAAATACATATGAGGAAAGCAGTCTTACTTTTGAAATTTATGCCATGTGTCTTCAGTTCACATCACAGTAGCTCCTCTATGCTGGGTGTATTTCTCATTTCTTTTGCCATCCGAGTAGGAGAACTAGCCCCATTAGTTAACTATTTAAGATACCTAGTCTTCTGTTGTTTCCCTGATCTTACTGCCTTTTTACTACAGACCAAATAGAATCTTTTGTTCCTCTGAAATTCTTCATGAAAGAGACCTCAGCTTTCCTCTGTCAAAGGACAGAAGGCATGGTCCAGTTTTAAACACTCAGAAGTTCACATTGTGCCGTCAACTGCTATAGTCGGTAGAAACCGTATGCCTATAGATCCAGGCTAAGGCAGCATCAGTCATTCAAAAGAAACCTATTACCGGATGGAGTGAGAAGTGCGTGCCATCTCTCCCCAACACCTCTTGCTAAATTATAGTTCGGCTTCACATTGTAGCAAAAACAGTGCAATGGTCTTTTGAACAACTATTAAGCACCCAGGACAACCCTTTCCAAAGTAGGAACCTGAAGGGTGTTCCTAATAGGATTCCTTCTCTACTTATTCTAAATTAAAGAATTTAAAATTCAATGAAATTCCTTACTTTGAGATAGGTAAATCAGTTTAAAAAAACATTAATTGTGACCTGAGGAATCGGATATCAACGTAGGCAATTTGTTCACATGTAGTTTTAGATACAGAGATGGTACTTTTTTCATTTAGAAATAGGTTTTTGTAGTGACGGGCAAAAACATTTTTTCCCCATATTTATTCTTAACAGGATGTTAGTACAAATGAATGTGTAGTATTTTGAAATTCAGACCTCACAACAGTTCTCAGTTAAATTCGGACAGAATATCTTCTGTAACATATGGGGGGAATAGTTCTTCTCGTGTTCTCTCTTGGCGGAGAGATTGATCCTGGAGACACTTGGTTTGTGGATTAGGTATCTGCTGTGGGGATGTGATCCCAGTTCAGGATTCTGTTTCCGTATCTCATTAGGCTTTGTAAGCAATCTGCTCCCAAGTACGTGGTCAGAAATGAAAGGGCAAGCAGCCTTCACCTCAGTGCACCTAACAGGGAACATCAGGCCTCACAGGTGTCCTGGGACTCACTTCTTTCTGCGTGTTTGCCTTTAGCCAATTCTATTTTTAAATCATGTTGAAACTAATTTTAAGTCTTAAAGGTCGGCTGACAGCTTTATCCTCCAGTCATTTAATTTTACCTTAATTGCCCAAATGTTTCCTTGGTGTATTGAGTGCCTCTTCTTCCTGCTCTTACTTTTGTACTTTCTCTGAGTTTTTAGTGACTAGCAGGGGTGTCCAACCTTTTGGCTTCTCTGGGCCACATTAGGAGACGAAGAGTTGTCTTGGGCCACACAGTAAATACACAAACACTAACAAAAGCTGATGAGCAAAAGCAAAGTTGTGTGCTTAATTTTTGTGATAATCTGACACCACAGGTAAGCAAAAGAGTCCTCAAATAATCTGCATGTGGCCCATGGGCGACAGGTTGGACACCCCTGGCACAGGTTTATGACGTCCCTTCATTTTTCACTTCTGTGCTTGTCCTCTTTACACTTTCAGGTTAAATCTCCGTGAACTTGGACCCCTGGCATCTCATATGCGTTGGTTTATCTGGCTCATGGCAGCTGGAGGAACCATTTATGTATTTCTCTACCATGAAAAGTAAGAAAAAAAAATTTATGTTTGATAGCTTTAAATTTAACTGCTGAAATTTTGCCTGCATTGTAATACAATTTATATGAGTCTATTAATGGCTCAGTGCCTGTGGCTCAAGCGGCTAAGGTGCCAGCCACATACACCTGAGCTGGCAGGTTCGAATCCAGCCTGGGCCTGCCAAACAACAATGATGGCTGCAACCAGAAAAAAAAAATAGTCAGGCCTTGTGGCAGGCACCTATAGTCCCAGATACTTGGAAGACAGAGGCAGGAGACTCACTTGAGCCCAGAAGTTGGAGGTTGCTGTGAGCTGTGATGCCATGGCACTCCATCCAGGGCCACAACTTGAGGCTCTGTCTCCAAAAAAAAAAAAAATTAGTCCGTCAAAATAGTAGAAATACATAAGTAGAGTAGGTATTATTTGTTAAGAAATCTTCAAAACCATTTGGTATTCTTGTTGGTGGACAGATTGCTGTGAAAAGACAGGAATGGCCCATCTGTGGTATGATGTAGTTGAGGGACGGTGTGGCCAGTCATTTCGCGGACCTTATTCTGAGGCAAACTGGCGTTATCCTCTGAGATTCACGGTTGTCACATGAGAAAAATGGCCACTTTTCAAAGTTCCTATGAAATACAGATTGAAAATAATGGGTACTAAGTGCCCAACACATTACTTAACCTAAACAGGAACCTAGTGGAGATTGCAAATTGGATTCCTTAAGAAAAGGGATATTGGGAAGGACATCTGAACTCTTACTATTCTAGCCCTGAGGCAGTTTTTGTAGCCCACTATTCATAGTTCATAGTCTTGGGGAGAAGTCTTTTATAATTTGGTACCTTTGTTCCAGAGGAGATCTTTAATGTCATCTATTCTGGCTTCATGATTAACAAGTGGGAACACACACGTAGGACAGGCACCCAATTAGTGACTCATCTGGGGGCCGGGACCAAGTGTCCCAGTTCCTACCCCATTGCTCTTTTCATTACCCCGCATGCCCCCTTTGAGAATCACACCGTGAAATCACTGTCATTAGATTTATTAATTTACAGTTCATTAGCTTCATCATCTATTGTGGTTGGCAGAATGGCTCTCAGAACTGAGCACAATTTGTTTATCAGAAAGTATTGAGTTGTTTTCCCCTTTCAGAAGAAAATGGTAGTTTTTACTAACTCCTCTCTGACTTTGAATTCCACTTTGACATTCACCTTTGTGACCGTAATTCGCGATGCTGAGTGGTGTTATGCGGTATATATAAATCCAAGGGAACAGTTTGCTTCTTGGGCTCATCCCCTAATTTATATCATTGGATAAAATAGGAAGTAAAGTAAGGCAGGTATCTTTTCTCCTATAGTAGGCCTTCTGGTGTACACCAAACCCATAAACCCATTCTTCCCCCTGTGATCATTTTGCAGGAGGCTTTGAATATAAAACACGAAGAATGAAGTGTGAGGCCCTCTTGGCCATTAAGTTTGGCAGACATTAGAGAGTCCCCCCCAGTCATGTCAGGTACTGTTCTAGGCCCTGCAGCTCCAAACGTACATAAAACTTGGTCCCTGCCTTTGAGAAGCTTATAATCTAATTTGAGTGGGCAGAAATAAAAATAAAGTTGAATTTCAATACCGTGTGTTTCTTAGGGGCTTAGATGCTCTGTAGCCTGATGTGATGAGCCTTAGAAATTACAGTTTATGCAGATGCAAAATAAAGAGACAGACGCGTGCCCTTTCCTTTGGGCTGCCCCCCCTCTGTCACTGATGAACTAGGCCCCAAGCTGTATCCCCAGTGTGTCTTTGGAATTTTATTTATAGCTCTGGATTGGAATGGTAATAAGGATTGGAAGGGGGAAAATGCAAGGTGAATTGGATTTGATAATAACCATGAATATCTTTGGCAGGAAACATTTTCTAGATAGCATATGGGATCTGATACCTTATGCTAGGCCATTGTTACTCAGCTATTGTGTTTTAGTTAAAGGCCTTGTGGTCTTCTACTGGGAAATTCATTTTATTTGAATAGTTAAGAGTTTATATTTCTTTTTCAAAAGCAAAAGAAAAGCTGGTATGTAAATGGTGTTCAGTGTTGTGGAGCTGTATAACTTAACTTCATTTCTGTCCCTGTAGGTATAAAGTGGTTGAACTCTTTTTCTATCTCACAATGGGATTTTCTCCAGCCTTGGTGGTAACATCGATGGTAAGATGTAGCTTCATAATTTGAGCTGTTTTCTTTTAAATGATTGGGACTGTGAGCTCTTCTTTCTAAAGTTATGACACGTGCATTAACTAGAGACTTCAAAGAAAAGTAAAGCATGTCAGTAACGAAGTGTGCAGGCATCTCGTTCAAGGTGCTTGGTAGAGCCTGGAAAGCCGTATGTGTTTCTCTCTTTACAAAGCTCTTTTGTATTCGTTCGTTTCTCTTGGATGACTTTTTAATTATTTATTTTTATTTATTTATTTATTTTTTAGAGATAGAGTCTCACTTGATTGCCCTTGGTAGAGTACAGTGACATCACAGCTCACAGCAACCTCCAACTCCTAGGCTTAGGTGATTCTCTTGCCTCAGCCTCCGAGCAGCTGGGACTATAGGCGCCCGCTGCAATGCCCGGCTATTTTTTTGTTGTAGTTTGGCCGGGGCTGGGTTTGAACCCGCCACCCTCGGTATACAGGGCTGGTGCCCTACACACTGAGCCACAGGCACTGCCTTCTTGGATGACTTTTCTGCTTTTCATACCTACCCTTTCTCCCAGGTAGGTATGTGATTTTATGACAATAGGTATTTATGATTGAATTGCCTAGTTTTTTAACCCTGAATCCATGGAGGAGGGTACATTTTGAGGTTTCTTATAATGAAGAAAATATAAATCGCTACCTTCCTAAACTCAACAATTAGAAAGACCTTAAAAGGTGATTTGCTCCATTCTGTTGGATGTTTTTCACACCCCTTCTCCCTTTTCCTTTCACTTGCTTTTAAGTCATATTATTTCTCTTTCTAGGGAAAGTACTTTTGTTTTAACTTTGCTTGAAAATATCAGTTGAGGTTAAAGGTGTAGCATTTATGGTAAGCAATTGCATGTATACATTTTGAATTCCCTTTCAAATTTAATTACCGTTGAGAGATCCATGGGTATCAGTCACTTTGAAACAAAAACATGTTACAGCCTCCTAGTCCCATCTCCTTGGTGAACTGCCTCTAGTTTATATAGTCAAGTGTCTCCTGCTCCACATATTTTGAGCCTAGCCACTGTGTTCATTAAAGAGGCCTCAGTGTGTTTAGTTTGAATTCTTAGCCTGCAGTGATCAGAAGAACTGTATCTATGATTTTCTTCCTTAGCTGATAGGTACATTATAAAAACATAATTCTATGATATGTAGCTTTTCCCCTGGTTATAAGAACACCTATAAAAGGTATAGGAGTTACAAAGCTGGTTCTGTTTTTTCATGGACTATGCCTTATGAGAATGTGGGGTTCATGATGTCTTTAATAATAATCTAGCATCAAAAATACATAAAATCTGCTTGGTAAAGGCAACAGGGAATGGTGAGAAGGCGGCAAATGACTGAAGTGGGAAAACCAGCTTTGAGGGTCATGTAGTTGAGGGCGTTTCAGGACACCCAAAGCCAGATAAGCAAGGTCTCTATAGATAGGTTACTAATTATTAAGCAGCATTTCAAGTCAATTTCCTCTGGGTATCCTAAGAGCAGGTTTATCCAGTATTTTACTAGCCTAAATCTTTAATTGGCTTTTCCATAAGTGGTATAATAGCAGGAGCCTAATGTTTATGGTAACAAAGCAGGGCAGTCCCTACACTGCCCTCACGGAACTGAGCATCAAGCAGGCCAGTACAACTCACATTAAACAAGAGGCAGCAGGAAATGTTATAATGCCTTGGAGTGGGGACGTTCCGGCTGCCATGGGGCCCGTGACCGAGTGCCAGAGGAAGTGATGTTTAAGTGATTCAGAAAGACAGGGAGGAGCCGGGAGCCGGTGGGGCTGAGGCACGTGTTGCATGTAGAGAACACAGCGTGAAGGAAGCCAGAGAGCGGGGAAGCAGGAGCTTCTTCGGAGCATCGACGAGTCCACTGTTTGGAACATGGAGTGCGTGCACCTGCTTAGAAGGCGCGTATGCGTGATGGGGGCCGAGATAAAGCTGGACAGCTAGACAGAGCCGAGGTCAGAAAGGACCTCACAAGCCACCTGAACAAACAAGCGATGATGCGAATGCAGACACAAAGCTTTGCTCCTGGCCAGAATCAGGGCATCAGACTTATTTTTCTGCCACAAAGAACTGGAAAACTGGAAACAAAATAAAAGCAACTGATTTGGGCACAGAACCCAGACAGCACAGAAGTGATCCTTGAGGGAAGAGAAACCAAAAAAACAAGCTTTGACTTCATCCCAGTTGTTTCCCTGGAGACACTTTCCAAACAACAACAGAAGGAAGTGGAGCCCAGAGGGCAGCAGTCTAGATGGAGGAAACAGAATTGGCATCTCAGGCCACTGAGACAGCTGCAGTTTGTGGGGCAGGTCACTGGAGAGAAGAGCTGCTCAGAGAAGAGGCTTCAGAGATCTACAAAGGCCTTTCCTTTAGCGATTGCCCAAATATGAAGCTGAATTGGTACAGGGCAAAACTGTGCAAGCCCCGGCCAAGTGTAACTATTCAAAGGTTGGGAGATCAGTGGAGATTCCAGACAGTGCCAAGGTTGGGAAATGGAGTTCCAACCAGCCAGAGTGGAGGAACAGGACTGGACATCCCAGGCATTCGGTTGACCCTGCCCAGGCCACACCTTAGGAGCAGAGATACTCTTAGCAGGAGACTGAGGGCTATGCTAGAACTGCTGTAACAAATCCAAAAACAAACCTTGGTAGGCAAGATTGACCCTCCAGTAGATAAACTGCCCACCAGAACAAAACTCGGGAGCCTTCAAAGAAAGACAGCAAAACCCTATACTCTAACAACTTGGCATCCACCATCTAGGTAGATATTACCAAATAGGCAAGAAGCAAGAGAATGGCACACGCTAAAGAAAAACAGGCCCATGGAAGCAGGTCAAAGATGAGAGAGGTTTTGAAATTTGCATAAAAATATTTTAAAAAATAAACAGATGAGAAATGTCATCTTTGTAGTCCCTGTAAATGAAGTTTATATAAAAGAATCCAAATGGAAATTCTACATGAAAACTGATGTCTTTTTTTTTTTCGGTTATGATGGGTACACGTGTAGGTTACGTGTGCTGTTTTGAAACAGGCGTATGGTGTGACTTAATCAAATCAGGGTGATTGGGATATGCGTCACCTCAGGCGTGGGTCATTTTTTTTGTGTCGGGAACATTCTAGTTTCACCCTTTTAGTTATTTTAAAGGATACCCTAACTTGTTGATTATAGTCACTTCATGGTACTGTCAAATATTGTTCATTGTCCCTAACTCCATTTTTGCACCCATTAACCACGCCCACTTTGCCCTGCCTCTCCCTGCTACCCATCTCAGCCTCTGATAACTATCATTCTACTCTCCATCTCCGTGAGATCAGTGGTTTTAATATTTGGGTCCCACATGTGAGTGAAGACACGCAAAGTTTGTCTTTCTGCTTGTGGCTTATTTCACGTAATGTTCTTCCGTTCTATCCGTGTTGTTGCAAGTGGCAGGATTTCATTCTCTTTTGTGGCTGAATAATACCCTGCTGTGTTCATGCACCACCGTTTCTTTGTTCATTCGTCCTAGACACTCCGGTGGGTTCCAAGTCCTGGCTGTGGTGAACAGCGCTGCCGTAAACGTGGGCGTGCAGAGAGCTTTTCCACCAACTGGATTTCCGTCCTTTGGATATTTACCCAGCAGTGGGATTGCTGGGTCTTAGGGTGGTTCTATTTTTAGATTTTTGAGGAACTTCCATACCGTTCTCCATAGCGGTCACACTAATTTACATCTCCACCACAATGGACAAGGGTTCTGCTTTCTCAGCATCCTCCTGCCAGCCTTCATGACTGCCTTTTTGACAAAATCCATTTTAACTAAGGTGAGGCATGAGGTGATAGCTCACTGTAGTTTTGATTTGCATTTTCTGATGCCTAATGATATTGAGCATTTTTTTAGTATGTTTGTTGGTGATTTATATGTCTTCTTTTGAGAAATGTCTATTCAGAAGAGCCTTCGCCCGATTTTTAAATGGATAAATTTTTTCTTTTTTGGCCGGGGCTGGGTTTGAACCCGCCACCTCTGGCATATGGGGCCAGTGCCCTACTCCTTTGAGCCATAGGTGCCGCCCTTAAATGGATAATTTTATTTCTCCCATTGAGTTTTTGGAGCTCCTTATGTATCTGGTTACTAATCCTTTCTCACATGAGTAGTTTGCACATATTTTCCCTCATTCTGTGGGTAGTCTCTTTACTTTGTTGACGGTTTCCCTCGCTGTTCAGAAGCTTTTTAGCTTCATGTGATCCCACGTATCCGATTTTGCTTTGGTTGCTTGTGCTGTGGGGATATTACTCAAGAAGTCCTTACCCAGACCAGTGTCCTGAAGCATTTTCCTGGTGTTTTCTTTTAGTAGTTTGACAGTTTCAAGTCTCAGACTTAAGTCTTTAATCCATTTTGATTTGATTTTTATATAAGACAAAAGATAAGGCTCTGGTTTCATTCTTCTGCATGTGGGTATCCAGTTTCCCCGGTGCCACTTGTTGAAGAGACTGTCTTTTCCCCACTGTCTGTTCTTGGCACCTTTGCTGAAGATAACTTCACAATAGATTTACGGATTTATTTCTGGGTTCCGTATTCTGTTCCATTGGTCTGTGTGTCTGTTTGAATGCCAGTACCATACTATTTTTGGCTATAGCTCTGTAGTATGATTTGAAGTCAGGTAGAAAGATTCCTTCAGTTTTATTCTTTTTGCTCAGGATAGTTTAGCTTTTCTGGGTCTTTTTTTGGTTCCATACAAATGGAACTTACGACTATTTTCTCTATTTCTGTGAAGAATACCTTTGGTATTTTGATGGGGGTTGCACTGAATTTGTAGATTGTTTTGGGTGTATGGACGGTGAAAACTCTATGTCTAGAGAAGAGAATTTGTTGGAGGGATTTAATAACAGATTGGATACTGCAGATGAAAAGGTCAGTGAACTTAAGGCCAGGTCAGTAGAAACTACACAAATGGAAGCATAAGGGGATAAAAGAGTTACTAAAATATGAACAAAATGGGAGAGAGGTGCAGTATTTTTTTCCTTCTTTTACTTAATGTTTAGAATCATGTCAAGGGCAAGGTTTTGTTTTGTTTTGTTTTTTAAGAAATAATAGTTATTGTTTCTAAATTTGATCAAAAGTATCAACCCACAGATCCACAAAGCAAAATGAAGGCTGAACAGGGTAAACAAAAAGAAAACTGAAAACCAAAAGGTTAAAAAAAAAAAAAAGAAGTCTTAAAATCAGCCAGAGAGAGAGAAAAACAGAGGAAAGAAAGACCACTGACACCTCATCAGAGGTGGAAGCAGGAACACAGTGTAAGAGCATCTTTAACCACGACGAAAGGTAAAGACAAGACCTCTCCACTTCCAGCTGAGGCCAGCTCAGCCTAGTAACACTAATGTCAAGAATAAACGGAGTGCTGGAATGATGAATTTGTGAATGAACACAACAGACTTTCATGTCTTAATTTCTTCAAAAGCTAACGTAGGGGGTTATAACACATAGGAGTAAAGTATATAGTAACGAAAGATGGGGGTGGAGAAGTGAAGGTATCCCGATGTGAGGGCCTTAACCTTGTGTACACAGATAAGAGCATCAAGATATCCTGTGATAGAATGCCCTTTGCAATCCGTAGAGTAACCACTTGCAACAACAACAAAATAAAGACAAAATCCCAGAGTAACGGTGATTGCTAAGTAGCCAAGAGAAAAGGTAACATGGAATACCAGAGCTACTCAGTTATAAAAGGCGGCAGGAAAAGAGGAAAAAGGCAACCAGGAGTAATGGCGGGCAGGCATTTTCAGACTGGACTAAAAAAGTTTTCTCATCTATAAAATGGGGATAATAGTACCTAACTGATTTTTGTTGTGAAAACTAAATGAGGTTCGGTGCCTTGTAGCACAGTGGTTAAGGCACCAGCCACATACACCCAGGCTGGCGGGTTTGAACCCAGCCTGGGCCTGCTAAACAACAATGACAACTACAATGAAAAATAGCCAGGCATTGTGGCAGGTGCCTGTAGTCCCAGCTACTTGGGAGGCTGAGGCAAGAGAATCTCTTAAACTCAAGAGTTTGACTTTACTGTGAGCTATGACGCCATGGTACTCTACCCAGGGAGACTGTCTCCAAAAAGAAAACTAAATGAGTAAATACAGGGAAGTGTTTCAAATAGCGCCTGGCACACAGGAACAGTAATGATAGTAATTATAAAAAAATGATATTTGTTCATTTGTTTTAGAGTTAACTATACTGTACTTCTTTGGAAGTTGGTAAGGGAAATGTGTCTTGAGGACCTGCCTGTATACAGAATGCATGTCAAAACCAACCATGTATTTAGTTTGGTCTTTGCTTGTTTTGGCAGAAAGGATAAAAGGATGGGGTCTTTTAAGCAGCTATGTGACTTTGTTAAGGCCACTTTGCTCTCTGCCTTAGTCTCCTGCCCTTAAAAATAAGGAGGTAGAAGGTGGCGCCTGTGGCTCAAGGAGTAGGGCACAGACCCCATATGCTGGAGGTGGTGGGTTCAAACCCAGCCCCCACCAAAAACTGCAAAAAAAAAAGGAGATTGGATTAGATGGTTTGGGAGTCCTATGATCTTTGAGAATCCGATAGCCTTAACCCTGTCTTGGAAAAGTGCTGATAATTCATACAGGGCCTTTTGTGTAGTGGGTAGTAATTGCTCTGTAACCTTGAGGAAGTTATAAATGTGTAAGGTATTTTGTTTTTGTTTTTATTTTTAAATAAAAATAAATCTGGCGGCTCGGCGCCTATAGCTCAACCGGCTAAGGCACCAGCCACATACACCTAAGGTGGCGGGTTCAAATCCCCAGCCCGGACCCGCCAAACAACAATGACGGCTGCAACCAAAAAATAGCCGGGCGTTGTGGTGGGCGCCTGTGGTCCCAGCTACTTGGGAGGAGGAGGCGGCAAGAGACTCGCTTGAGCCCAGGAGTTGGAGGTTGCTGTGAGCTGTAATGCCACGGCACTCTACCCAGGGGGACAGCTTGAGGCTCTGTCTCCAAAAAATAAATAAATAAATAAATAAATCTGGCTGCAGACTCTTCTTACTAAGGTTAGGGAGAAATTTGCTATCAGTACAGTGGGTTGGCTCCTTCCCCATCCACAAAGCCATGGGGACTTACATGAACTTTGACAATAAGATCGATGCTCACTCCTGGCCCTTAGCTTGTGAATGTCTGTTGTCACCCCTCCTTTAGTCTGGGCCAGTGGTTCTCAACCTTCCTAATGCCATGAGCCTTTACTACAGTTCCAGTGGGTTGCGACCTACAGGTTGAGAACTGCTGGTCTAGGCCCATGGGGCCTATTCAGAGTAGATGACTGAATTATAGCTTCTCTTTGTGTTTGCTGGGCTTGGCCATGGAGACCTGCTGTACAAGGCTGCTGCCATCAGTGCCCAGACCTCTGGGACACTGCACACCTATCCCCTTTAGGGCCCTTAGTTTCCTCTCTCTCTGCAGAACCCGTCTCCTTTTATTCCTAGTCCCTAGGAATCTGGGGGTGCTGACTGCATCAGGGTCAGCACCGCCTCTGTTCTCTCCCCTCACTCTCACAAACCATCTCGTAGATGGGCCTAGGTCTTCAAAAAACCAAAAACAGCCTAAGAAAATTCTCCCTTTTGTCCTAAAACACACAAGGCCCTTAACTTCCTGCTAAGAAATGCCCCGGCTTAATGGCAAAAAGGCCTTGAGACATCTAGGTTAGGAAATACCTCGTACCTCTGTACTGTGTGACCTATGATCTCAGAGGTCACGTCTAGCTGTGATTTCCCTGAGTCGGCCTTAAGGAAGCTAGAAGTTCACACAAGCAGAGAAATTAGAAAAAAAAAAGCTATCAGTGTAGAACAGCGTTTGAGAAGGGCAAAAGGAAGTGAAAACCATGGCCGAGACGTAAATTATAAATGGAGCAGCTTGGGTCTGGCTTAATAGGGAGGAAGGCTTTGAAAGACAAAGATGGGAACTGAGGATTGTACTTGATTGACATGAACCTCCGTGGCTGGCTGTGATTACAGTCTGCGTGAAGGTGCTGGGAATGAGCGGAATGTGTGTTTTTCTGTGGAACCTAGAATGTGAGCGCTCAGTCAAATCAAAAGTGTCCATCCAAAGGGCAATTCAGGTCAACGTGTGAGAGGCTTTTTTTTTTTATATCTGGTTCATGTTTACAGATCAGGATTCTGTTCACACAGCTTCTTCATTGTCTAGAAAATCAAGAGCCTTAGGGGGAATTACATTCCCTCTGTAGCTTGTCACATCGGAGTAACGTCAAACCCTTTCTACTTTTTTTTTCCCCTCTGTTGATAGAATAACACCGATGGACTTCACGAACTTGCCTGTGGAGGCTTAATTTACTGCCTGGGAGTTGTGTTCTTCAAGAGCGATGGCATCATTCCGTTTGCTCACGCCATCTGGCACCTGTTTGTGGCCACGGCAGCTGCAGTGCACTACTACGCCATTTGGAAATACCTTTACCGGAGTCCTACGGACTTTATGCGACACTTATAACCGGTCTCGTACTAGGTCTCCAAACCAGTATTATTTCAATTATAGCACTTGGGAGTGGGGTAGGAGCTGAAAATTGCACAGGGAAAGAAGAAAAGGAAAAAAAAAAAAAAAAGAAAGAAGAAGGCAACCGCACTGACTTCCTTTATATCTTTCGAAAATAATTACTGTGAAAGTATAAAAAGCTGTGTTCCGGAATCTTCCCCCTCACAGCAAATCAATAAGGTAGTGAATTAATTTTCATTCCATTCCACTATCATGAAGGACTCTGGGTAGGCTTGGCCAGCTGATGTTTACAAACCAGAATTTTGTATTTTAATTTTACAGATTTTACTACATGGTTTTTCTAAATTACTAGGTCCAGTTGTTAAGTCAGTGCAATAACAAGGCTTCCTTTTTAAGAAAAAAAAAAAATTGTTTCTATCACTTTCCCATTCGCTGTGTAAAGAATCATGGGCGTGAACTTACACTACTTTTCACCCTGTTTCATCTGGGCATAACATGGTTATTTTTTAAATAGGAGCTTTAGTTTTTTGTAAATTTTTAAAAAAGATTTCATTGAAACACACCTCTGCACTTCCTCATTCATGTGAATTTTTGCAGCAAGCGGTCAACATTCCACAGACGAACAAACATTATACCTCTTCTGATCGTTTTATTAAGCAAGGAGAAATTGCCAATTTTTAAAAGCTGCAGTTTTCCAAACTTTTCTGCCAACCTCTGACTCTGAATTCAGTGCTGCTTTGGGGTATATACTTGACCTAGCTTGGTTTACCAGTGATGGAAAAGTATTTTGATATCATTCACTTTTTTCAAAAAAAATTCAACTTTTTCTCTATGCCTTTGCCATGCTCTCTCTTCAGGGCTGCTTTCAGCAGCGGAGGGGCACTCATCCTATGCGATATGCAAGGGGGTTGTCGGGCTGGCCCTCTGCTGGAAAGTCCTGAGGAGCAGTGTGAATTACCGTGAATAGCTGTATTGCCTGTTTGGTGCCCAGCAGTGAAGTCATTGTCACTTAGCTTAATATTACCAGTTTGCTATTTATTTTAAATTGTGGAATTAGATGCAGAAATTCACATTTCTCCCTTTCCTCTGTATGTCCCAATATACTATTTTTTTATAGACAAATATTTAAAGTATTGTTTGCCAGGTAGAAACTCGTGTTGTCCATACAGCCCTGGCTCAGTGGAGTGGTATTTATGCATTATTTTTATGTTCTCCCAGTGTCTTATATTAAGATTAACATATTAGTTGCTCTGTTGATTCATCTCTCCTGTTGGTGTTTTGATAAATGAAATAGCCTTGCCTTTAGATCAGGTGCCGAGACTGTCTGTTTTCAATCGTCAATTTGACAATAAGCTTATCCATTGACATTTTGTACTGATGTGGCTTTAAAAGCAGGTTTATTTTGTATGCACATGTTTAGAACTCTGATTGTGGTGAGGTACGTGGGAATGAGGGACAGAACTGGTATTTACTAGAGAATTCTTCATACAGACAGGGTACCCAGCAACAACACCAACTAGCCCACCCCTATCTGCATGATTCTGAACATCTGGATGCCGATTGTTTTACTGTATATATTTTGCTTTGAATATATTAACTTGTCGTGGATTCCTTTAAAGTCTGCTCAAACGTAGCACTGTCAAAACCACTAAAAGATGTGTAAACATTGTGCTGTAAACTATAATAAAATTGTTACTTGGATTCGTTCCACTGTCTCTGTATTAGATGACTCTGAAAATAATGTGTGTTTGGGAACTCGAGCTCCTCTAGCATTTGTGATTTGTACACTAGTTACCTTTTTAAAAAGCACAATGGAAAGAAAGATAAGCCCCGTCACTTCGAACATTCTAGTGTGCTTTTTTTATTTACAGAGCCTCAAGCTGTCACCTTGGGTAGAGTGCTGTGGCATCACAGCTCATAGCAATCTCCAACTCTTGGGCTTAAGCGATTCTCTTGCCTCAGCCTCCCAAGTGGCTGGGACTACAGTTGCTGCCACAACACCCAGCTATTTTTTTAGTTGTAGTTGTCATTGTTTGGTAGGCCCGGCTGGATTCAAACCTGTCAGCTCTGGTGTATGTGGCTGGCGCCTTAGCTGCTGAGCTACAGGCGCCACCCTCTGGTGTGCTTTTTAATAATTGAGACGCCAGAGCCAGCTCAAACATTAGTTAGCATACATTTTGGCTTAAAATACCATAGGGAGGGCCTAAAGATTCTAATAACGGTGTCTCTTTACAAGAGAAGCCTTTTGGTTTAGTATTTATAATGTACCATAGGACTGAGGTTATAGCTTTATATTACCAACTAGCCATCTACCAGGTGGTAAACCTCACAATTCTGAGTGTCAGATGTGATTCCCCCTCTTTTTGTAGTGTAGGAAATTAGGGTCAGAGAGGTTTAACTGCTTCATCCCAGATCAGGGAGCTGAGACAGGAACCCATCTCTGTCCAAATTCCAAAGACTCCCATTCACTCCATACCACTGCCTGTCCAGAGTCAGCAATAACAAATCAAAAATCTTGAACTGAACCCCCAGCAGTCATGGATATGGAAAAGAAAACACTGTTCCCGTGGTTTAGAATCTCCATAAACCCTCAGACAGCTCTCTGTCAAGTCTAATTTAGTGGACTGTTTCGGTGGGTTGTTATTTCCAAGAATTCTGTTGTCTGGTTCACCAGGATGACTTATCCATTTCTGGGGTGTCTCACGCTACTATGCTGTCCCCTTCCTGATTATTAGCTCCAGTGTAAAACGTTTCTGAGGACCAGACCTCTCTATTCACCTGCCTGCATACCCCCACCCCACCCCCTGCATCTTGACTCAGCTGGTCATTACCTTTCCTCATCCTCTACCAGACCAGACCCGTGTCTCTGAAATTGTAGTTAAAAGCCACTGGCCATCCAGCCATCCTTGATTCCTCATAACCCCAGACCCCCCACTAATTCAACAAGTCACCCAGAGCCGTCACCTTGGCCTCAGTGGCCACTCCCTGCTCTGGTTCCTCACCTCTTCTCACTGCAAGGCCTTAAAAAGACCCAGACTGCTGCAGCCACCCCCTCCTTTGTATCCCTGCCACCACTGACACCCCTCAAATGAGCTCATCCTCCACACTGCTACCAGCATTATCTTCCTAAAATAAAATCTGAGCATGTGTCTCCTGCGTCGAAGCTTCCACTGACTATTACCCGATGAGACTCATGCCAAACGCCTTAGCATGGACTCTCCACATGCGGACGCCTCCCGATCTGCCCTGTTCCCGACTGAACCCCCCTGGAAATCAGCCCCACTGGCGATTTTCACAGCCTTCCCCCGCAACACATATGCCCTCATGGTGTTTTTGCAACTTGTGTGTTGTTCCCTGCTGTTCTCTGGCCTGGGATGCCCTTAAGCCAACAGCTCTCCTGCCTGGCACAGGGTGGCTCACTCCAGACCTCCATGGGTTGCATCCCCTCCCTCGTGGCGTTGCAGTGATCCACGGTGCCCTTCCCTGAGACTCCTTCGTGATTTCTGTCCTGTTGCCCTGTGGTCATGTTGACTGTCATCCCCGCTGTGGTCCTGGGACTAGATTCTTTCAAGGCAGAGTCTGGGAGAGTCACATCCCCCTGTTTGCAGCTCCTGGGATAGCCCCAGGCTCACAGTAAGAGTTGAGATTTGTTGAATGCAGAGAGAGAGAGAGAGAGAGAGAGAGAGAGAGGGGCATGTTCAGAGGATGGTTTTAGGAGGAGAAAGACTGAGAATGAAGCATTTCGTTAAGGACAGACTCAGGCTTACAGCAAGTTCATCCTGCCCGCCGCAGATACTGAGTCCACTCTTACTGACTGGACAGACCCTGACTTTCGGCTTCTTTGACCTTGGTGGCTTCCCTGACCGGGGGTCAGCTAGAACATTCACAGCCAGCACAGGAAAGCTGGTGAGAAACTGGAGTGTCAACATTAGATAACCTGTCCTAAATAAGGAAAAGCCAAGCTTGCTACATGGACGCATCCATAGAACCAACTATTGATAATTTATAAAGTTATTTGGGAAAAAAATAATTATTTGGCCTACTCTAGTTCCCTCTAATCCTCTTTTCTGAACACAATAATAAAATAAACAGAAACAGGGTGGCACCTGTGGCTCAAAGGAGTAGGGTGCCGACCCCATATACCGTATTTCCCTAAAAATAGACTCTGTCTTATATTTTTTTCTTTGAGACAGAGCCTCAAGCTGTCCCCCTGGGTAGAGTGCTGTGGCATTACAGCTCACAGCAACCTCCAACTCCTGGGCTCAAGCGAGTCTCCTGCCTTTGCCTCCCAAGTAGCTGGGACCACAGGCGCCCACCACACGCCCGGCCATTTTTTGGTTGCAGCCGTCATTGTTGTTTGGCAGGTCCGGGCTGGGGATTCGAACCCGCCACCTTAGGTGTACGTGGCTGGCGCCTTAGCCTGTTGAGCTATAGGCGCCAATCCTATTTTTTTTTCTTAAGAAGACACACTAGGGCTTATTTCCAGAGGACGTCTCTGTGCCGAAATGCATGGCGGGGCTAGCCACGCCCATCACTAGGTCTTATCAGGGCTTATATTTAACAAATGCAAAGGAATCCTGCTAGGGGCTTATTTTTTGGGGTAGGTCTTATTTTCAGGGAAACACAGTATCGGAGGTGGCCAAGCCCCAGCCCCCTGGGGATACCAGCCCCAGCCAAAAACTGCCAAAAAAAATAAAAAGTAAATAAACAGAAACTACACTTCTATAACCCTAAGGCTTAGTGAAAATTATACTCAGAAAACAATGGTAAGAAATTTTTAATATTTCATATATCTTTAAAAATCATGTAACTGTATAAAAACACTTTGAAAAATAGAGGAAGCTAAAAATTACCTTGCATTCACTCATCCTGGTACACTTTAATATACTTCCTGTCAATCTTCCTCCACCCCTGTATTTAAGGTTTTGTCTTACATAGTTGTAAATATGTCCTATGTGTAATTTTATATACTATTTTTTACTTACTAGATCATAAGCATTTGAAAGTATTATACAGTTTCACAACCAGAATTTTCACTGGTTTCACTATCTTCTAGAACTGGCTATACAGCATATTTGTGTAATCACTCGTCTAATTTGGGGTTTTTAGATTGTTTTAGTTTTTTTATTTTTTATTTTTTGAGACCAAGTTTCAGTCCATCATGCTGGGTAGGGTGCCGTGGCATCATCACAGCTCACAGCAACCTCAAACTCCTAGGCTTAAGTGATCCTCCTGCCTCAGCCTCCAGAGTAGCTGGGACTACAGATGTGTACCACCATGCTCAGCTAGTTTTTTCTATTTTTAGTAGATATGGGTCTTCTTGATCAGGGTGGTCTGGAACTCCTGAGCTCAGGCAATCCACCCACCTTGGCTTCCCAGAGTGCTAGGATTACAGGCATGAGCCACCAGGCCCAGCCTACATTTTTTATTATTATAAACAATGCTGCATTGAGCATCAGGCTTTGTCCATGTTTACGACTAGGTAGAAAAGGTAATGATAAGAACAATCAAGTGGGCTCAGCACCCAGAGTACAGTGGTTAATAGCACCAGCCACATACACTGAGGGTGGTGGGTTTGAAACCAGCCTGGGCCAGCTAAACAATGACAACTGGGTCCAAAAATAGTCAGGCGTTGTGGCAGGTGCCTATAGTCCCAGCTACTTAGGAGGCTGAGGCAAAAGAATGGCTGAAGCCCTAGAGTTGGAGGTTGCTGTGAGCTGTGATGCTACAGCACTCTACCAAGGGTGATATAGTGAGACTCTGTCTCAAAAAAAAAAAAAAAAAAGGGCGGAGCCTGTGGCCCAAAAGAGAGGGCACCAGCCCCAGAGGTGGCCAGTTCAAACCCAGCCCTGGCCAAAAACTGCAAAAAAGAAAAAAAAGGAACAATTGAATGTTTCTTATGAATCAGGTATTGTGTTAATTTACATGGATTATCTCATTTCATAGAAAACCTTATAGGTAGATAATTTTCTATTTTTACCCCCACATTAGAGATAAAGAAACAACCCCAGATGAATGAGTGTCCTTGCCCAAGGTAAGTGGCAGAGCTCCCGTGAACCCAGGAAGCCCAGAGTCGATTTTCACTCTCAGGAGTGCAGTTCCTGGGTCAAAGGTTTATTAACGGGTTTACCCAAGAAGACCTTTTAAAAAGAAAAGCCCGTGCCAAACCTCCACGTTTTCACTTGGCGTCTTCATCTTGTGTGCCAATTAGCCAGAGAACAGAATAGGAAAATCTCCAAATGCAACTGACCTCGAAGAAGCTGGTTCACCTCCCTCCTGGTGAAGCAAAGACAAGTTTCCCAAGAGGACCCGAGGAATGTTTTCAGTTTAACAAGGTTAGAATTACTGCATTCATGTCTTTCTGCTGCTTTTGCTATTTTAAATAGACAGTGCCAATATGTTCTTACATTTTGTGCCATTCCCACCTACATCCCGGCGATGTATCAGTGGTGTTATTTTTCCAAGAACTGGTGCCGCGGTGCACTCTAGCTGCTTTGCAAGGGAAGTCAAGCTACTCTCATCAGGGTCCTGTTGGACACCACAGAGCACTTTCTCATCCTCTGAGTCGCTCATTATCACTCAGACTTTCACTGCAGGCAGAGCCCTTAAGTCAGAATAGACGGGCAAGGCTTGGGGGTGGGGCTGGAGCTTGGGAAAATGTGCTTTGGAGGCTTGCCCTAGCTCCTGGGAGAGGTCACAGGTCTTTTGCTGTCCTTGCCAGGCCTTCCTTAATACACCTGGTCCATCCCATCAGTGGCCGCAAAGGCCAGGAAAACTTTTTAATCCAAGGAGTCGGTTCTCTTAAAGACACCTCAGTATTTTCTAACTCCCATCTGTGAGCTGTGGGTTGAGTCAGTGTGGAGTCAGACAGCCGGTGACAAATGGGTTGGGTGAGCTTAGGCAAATGAGGTATTACCTTTGAGCCTCCACTGCTGTCTCAAACGGGGTCTACCACCTCCCCGATGGCGCAGTCACAGGGATTAAATGGAAAGTGTCTAGTTTATGCATCCTGGCATGTCATTCCTGCTGGGTAAATATTCTAGTGCCTTCTTTCCATATGGCCACGCTTTTAAAAATTACAGTTCTAGCCCATCTGGGGAGATTTTTTTGCCTAGAAACCACCTGAAAGAACAGTTCAGTACGACTCTTAAAATCAGTTTCTGCATTTTCTAGCTCTTACACAAGTGCTTCTGGAGCAAACAACGGCCAAGGCTAAACTGAGGCATGGTCATCCCAGGCTTGGTAATGATTTTGTGTCCTTTTTTGATAAATATTCTCTAAATATTAAACATTTCCTTAGATGAGAACCTGAGTAGTCTGGAGAAAGGGTAGAAAGAGAAGAGGCTGGAGTGGTTCTCTCACGCCCAGATGGGAGCTGCGTCCTCCACTTAGCAAAACCAATGACCTTCTGTTAACTGGACCCGCACTCTGTCACACTGGACGGCAATTTTGTCACCGTCTGTTGTGGCCTGAGTGTGCCTCCAGGGAGACTCATATCTAGACTGACTCTTAGTGGCTTATTAAAGACTTTCTCCAAACTGCAGCCCTATAAGCCCTCGTTTCTTTCCCAGGGATTAGTGTAGGGTCCTTTATTCACACGTTCATTCAATAAGTGTTTTTGGGTATCAGCTACAAGCCAGGGATCTAGGCACTGGGGATCCCCTACTGGAATTTAAAAAAAAAAAAAAAAGACCATATTCTTGCCTGTTACTCAATCCAGATGATTCTTTGGCCCTAATCTCTTACTGTGAATTTGATGCTTTGGTGAGCTTTTGTCGATCTGTTTGTTGGCACCATACAGATAGATGCCTGTGGCTGGCAGGTGCCTGACGTGGTGTAACCCATTTGTGCATCTGCTAGGGTGAGTTCAAATGACCTCTTTGAAAATTGCTCTTTTTTTTTTTTTTTTTTTTGGAAAAAAAGAGTCTCAAGCTATGACCCTGGGTAGAGTACCATGGCATCACAGCTCACAGCAACCTCTGACTCTTGGGCTTAAGCTATTCTGTTGCCTCAGCCGCCCAAGTAGCTGGGACAACGGGCACCCTCCACAACGCCTGGCTATTTTTGTTGTTGTCCTTGTTGTTGTTCCAGTTGTCATTGTTGTTTTAGCTACCCGGACTGGGTTCAAACCCACCAGCCTTGGTGTATGTGGCCAGTGCCCTCCCCACTGAGTACGGGCATTGCCCATGGCTCTCGTTTTTGAGCACACCAAAGCAGCTTATTATTTAAAAGAACTTGCTGTAAACCCAGCCCTCCAATGAATAACCCTGTGTGTGAATGGATCAGCCTTTCCTTTAGCTGCACGTTTGTTTAAGTGGGTCAGGTTCATCTGAAGCAGGACTCACCTATCCTCCCGGGGAAGGTATGATGAATGAGAAATGGCCACTTGGCCCCAGATGGTCTCCTTCCTTATTTACAGTGTCTGGAATGCTTCCCTTCACCATTCACCCGGGTCCTGAGGTGTGTCACTCTTGTGTTAATGGCTGAGGATACAGTAATTTACAGTCTGGTGTGTCTGAGGATACAGTAATTTACAGTCTCCAGGGGCAGAAGGATGTGGGAACAAATTAACGATTATAAAGCAACAGTCTCCACGTTTGTAATGATGCTATTTTTGGAGAAGGGCACGATTGACTCTGCCCAGGGGAGTAGTCAGAATACTCCCTGCAGAAGCCATTGTATTTTATCTGAGACTTGAAGGGTGAGTGAGGAATTGTCCGGGAGACAAGTGGCGAGGGACAGAGGGTAGAGACAGCAGAGGAAAGACATTACAGGTATGGGAAATAGCAGGATTCGGGAACAGCATGGGGCATACTTGGGAGAATGCCTGGGATGTCTGGGAGGGAATAACAACAGCTAATATTGATTGAGTTCCAACTGACAGCCTGGCACATGTTTCGTGTTTTATACACATATTGACTCTTCTGTTCTTAATATTTGGGGGAGTAAGGAAGATGATCTTATATCCCTATGAATGCTTCTGCAGCAAACTCTTAGGTGGGTTTCTTTGTCTTAATATTTGGACCTTTTCTTCCTTTTGGCAACCCCTCCCAGCCACATGCCATCATAGAATTCTGAAGAAGGCAATTATATTATGGTTCATCTGAGCTGATTTCCTGTGTTTTACTGTATTTCAGCTGAAACAAAGCATGATGAAATGCTTATGAATTGTTTGGACAGACCATCCATTATTGGGGATCCTTATCCTTTGCTACTGACACAGATGATGAAGATCCCAAGGTATTTATAGAGACCCTTTTCCAGGCATCTGATTCAGTTGACAGAGTGAGCCCCTCCTATGTGCCAGATTCTGACCCTGGAGTTGAGGATAAAACAGTGACTAAAACAGACACCAGTTCCTGCCTCCTTCCTGAAATCACATTGTAATGTGTGTGTGTGTGTGTGTGTGTGTGTGTGTGTGTGTGTGTGGTGGGGGGAACAGGCAATAAACAAATATTAACATATAAAGAAAATATATAGTGTTTGATTTTTCTCCTAAAAATCACTAATCACTGTCAATCAGGAAAGGGGGCAGTGTGTCCTCAAAAATATAGCAGTTAGGGAAGGTTTCATTGAGAAGGGGGCCCTTGAGTTGACACCCTAGAAGCACAGGGCCCTGGAAGGGTATCCACGTGGAGGGAACTGGGCAGGAAAGACCTGGGCTGGATGGAGGTGGTGCAGGAGGAGCAGCCCGGGTCAGATCAGTCTAGGCAGTGAGATCAGATGGGTGACCAAGACTGCCCTTTGACCAGGCTTTCGTCAGCTCCTCTGAGTCCTCTTTCTGACTCATCCCTGACCTTGGGCTCTGTTGTCCCGTTTGGTTCAGCTTTAGCAATAATCCTACTGAATCGTTTTAGTAAAAATTCCCTACCCTTGACGTCTGATCAAATTCTTCCTCCCCCACACTCCATATCTTATCTCCCTGGCCTGCCTTTGGCTACCATCTCCCCAGGCTTGAAGTTTCCGCTGAGTGATTTTCCATCTGATGACCCCCACCACCCTGCTCCTTGGTTGTAAATCTCCACGTGCCCTTGTTTTCAGAGTCGAGCCCTACCGCTCTCTCTCCCCTACTACAAATGGCCATGCTGTAGGCTCCCTTGAATAGTCTATGAATCTGCTTTGTTTTGTTTTATTGTGAAGAATCTCATTCTCGCCCTGGCTAGAGTGCAGTGGCACAATCACAGCTCATTGCAGCTTCAAACCCCTGGGCTGAAGACATCCTCCTGCTTACCTTGCCTGGCTATCAATTTTTACTTCAACAGGGGTACTGAATGCAGGGTACATGGGGCCTTGCAAGCCATGGTCAGGCCCATGGGCACACGTGTGGGGTGATTAGTGGTGGGTCATGCATGCTCAGGTATTAGAAAGGACCCAGTTCTGGATTTATAATACTGAGTAAGTCTTGGCCATATGGATGTGGTCAAATCCCCAAGCTTGGGTGTGTATATATAAAACTTTACAGGGCAGACCTCACAGGATAGGAAGACTGGAAATGTTAGTTAAAAATGGTCACTAATCTTAAAGATACAAAACAAACCAGGACATTTCTGGGTAGCCTTGAGTTGTCTGTTTGCCCGGTGGTGGGGGTGGGAATTTGCTGCACCCCCCGCCCCCAGGCAGGGTGGCCCTCCAGTACTTGGGAGGATGCTGGGGTCACCCCTGCTGACCTTTCTTCCCTACTCCACCTCCCCCGCTACCCCTGGCCTTTACTCCTTTGAAAGATAACATCTTTGTGCAACGTCTTATCTCTTTTCTGCCCAGTGGCCTGTGTACCTGTGGATGTGCTCATGGTAGAGACAGCATCTTACCTCGGCCCCCTCTGGTCTATCTTTGTTCTTACTTAGCGCTGGGAGCCTGAGCCAGTGTGAGATAAAAGGCTCCTCTCAGATCTGTTTTAGGGATTGTGACCTGGTGACCAGTGGACAGGAAAGAACCCAACGAGTGACTTGACCAGGCTGAACCTCGACTTCCTCGCTGTGAAAGGGAGGGAGGATCCTATGATCAGCATCAGGGTGCTGAGAGGTGATCATTTCCACAGCGTGTGCATCAGCCAACCTGACAGCCACCACTTGCTGAATTCCACACCCAGCTATTCATCAGAGGTGATCTGATGAGTGTGAAATAGCCCTTAGCCATCAGGGCAAAGAGGCACAGACAGATTGCTGTTCTGTTGACCTCCTGTCATCTGATGAAATGTGGCCTGACTCCTATCTAAGGCTCTTCCCCAAGCCCATCGGCTGCTTGGTCCCTGTTCTACGGGCATCTCTCCCCATCCTGCCCAGTTCTTCATCCTCCTCATCCCGCCTACAGAAACTGACAGCCTTGCACACCATCCCTCAGCTCCGGCCTCCTTGACACTTCTGCCTCCTGGTTTCTCCCATGCACTGGCCTCTCTTGCCTCAGCCTCCCAAGTAGCTGGGACTACAGGCACCCACCACAATGCCCAGCTATTTATTGTTGCAGTTGTTTTTTAGCTGGCCCGGGCCGGGTTCAAACCCACTCACTCATCCACTGAGCTACGGGCGCTGCCTCTGTGCTACATTAAAATGATTCACACTCCTCCTTGAGTTGATCTGGTCTTCAGGATTATGCCCTACCCCTTAGCCAGGATAATCGAAGACCGACTGCTTTTCTTTCTCTGACCATTCCCTTTCTTAATGCATGAGAGCAGTGGATAACACCTTACGAGATGAAAATGGTCAAATCAAGCAGGTGACATCAATTCAGAAGAGCTGAGGTACCTTCCTGGCCACATTGCTCATGAAGGCCCTGTCCGCTTCCATGCCCAGGCAGCAGAGGGCCCTGCTGTCGTAACCCACAAACCCGGTGATTGTGAGAAATGCTGTGATGATAACAGCTCCCAACCTAAGTCATCCTTCCTCAGAAACGTTCCAAGTGTCTTTGTGGCTGTCACTTGCCTTTTCAATTTTCTTGGGAGGTCATTTGGTGGCACATGTTCTGAATCCTGCGTTACCATTAGAGAAACCGTATCTCCCAAGAGGTGAATAAAAACCTGGGATCACACAGTAAGTTGGAGATCGAGCCAGGATCCACACTGGGGCAGAAATAACGTATGAAAGGCTATTTTACCAACTCTTCTAAGAAGCATCATCTGTTCTTTATTTAAGTCTAGGGGAAAATTAAGTTTGGGAAAAAAGAATAGAAGCATAATTAAAGGATCTGGCAAGAGAATATAAACCCCGGAGGGAACAAATCATTCCTTTGTGTCTTTTTAATTTTTTTTAGCTGCTTGAGCACGCATATGATTTTCCTTATTCCCAAATGTTCCTTCTTTTTAAAAGAAAAAAATCTCAAAGTGCTGAAGTCCAAACCCTTCAGCTCCTGACTTTTCCTGGGGCCTGTTCATCTTCTGAGTCACTCTGCCAGGAGCCTGACCAAGCAGCTCAACACAATTACGTGTTTTTAACTTATTTTTTTTTGGTGTCACCCTCAGAGTGCCATGGCGTCACAGCTCACAGCAACCTCAAACTCTTGGGCTTAAGTGATTCTCTTGCCTCAGCCTCCCAAGTAGCTGGGACTGCAGGCACCCTCCACAACGCCCGGCTATTT
The DNA here is from genome assembly GCA_963575145.1 of Galago senegalensis. Taxonomy (NCBI): domain Eukaryota; kingdom Metazoa; phylum Chordata; class Mammalia; order Primates; family Galagidae; genus Galago; species Galago senegalensis. The sequence goes on along the minus strand of CAUYTI010160412.1, from coordinate 48,416 downwards.
TTTGGTTGTTGTTGTTTGGCAGGCCCAGGCTGGATTCAAACCCACTCAGCTCCTTAGCTGCTGAGCTGCAGGCGCTAAGCCTTAACCTTTCTTTATGGTAAATTTTATATGTACACAAAAGTACACAGCGACTCAATGCTAAACAGAAAACCAATGAAAGCAATGAAAGACCTGGTCCTAAAGGGTTTTCGATGTATTTCCATCTTACAACATGGGCCCATTTTTCAATGGCATTGAGGTAAAAATGCACTCAGAACCTGGAAGAGAATGTCGGAATCCACCTTTCTTTTCTTTTAACTGTGTGGCCTTTGCAAAGTTGCTCCGAGGCCTGGTATTTTTCCCTTCCAGAATATGAATAATCAAACCAACCTCAGAGAATGGCTTGGCGATAGAATGAGATAATGTCTGGGAACATGTTTCTGTAAATTATAAAATACTCCTTAAATGCAAAGAATTATTAATATGTCACAGGGCCCTTGGAACATGGCCATGCAAAAGTGTGGTTACTGTGCCTCAGACTGTAGACCAAAGGCTTGTGTGCCAGGACCCTGCCAAGCCCACCCCCTGAACCGTTCACCTGTTCCCCCTCCCACTGTACTCCCAACGTTGCTATCAACATTCCTTTTCCTCCTTCCTTCAAGGACAATTCTTTTATCAATTTTGTCTACCCAACCTTACCCAGGTTCTCTGGTCACCACCAGTCCTGTTTTTCCACCCAGACTGTACCAACTCACTCTGTCTTCATTGAGAAAGATACCCTTGGCTGGGCACAGTGGCTCCTGCCTGTAATCCTAGCACTCTGGGAGGCTGCGGTGGGTGGATTGCTTGAGCTCAGAAGTTAGAGACAAGCCTGAGGAAGAATGAGACCCCCATCTCTACCAAAGATAGAAAAATTAGCTGGGCGTTGTGGCAGGTGCTATGGTGGGTGCCCTACTTGGGAGGCTGAGGCAAGAGAATCACTTGAGTCCAGGAGTTTGAGATTGCTGTGAGCTATGATGCCACAGCACTCTACGCAGGGTGACAGAGTGAGACTCTGTCTCAAAAAAACCCCCCAAAACAATTATAATTTAAGTCATAGAAAGACCCCCTTCAAGGAGGACACCTGTGATCTTATTCTAACAAAATTCTAAGGGACAGCACCCTACCCAGTGTTAGGACCCAGGCAGGAAGCAATGCGGGCATAGAAAGGAGAATATAGAAGGAAGATCCCTGTGACAGGCTCAGCCTCTCTCCTGAGGGTTAAGGAAGAACCCACCCACCCCCACCCCACCCCCGCCTTCAGAAGGTAGTTTAGGGACCAGTGGTGAACAAGGTGAAATCTATGGCCTCCCAAGGGGGGCTGACTATAAACATGTAATCGTACAAATAAATAGTAAGATAAATAGTATTTCAAATTTTGAAAAATAATGCAGAATTAAGGACATGCAAGAGACGACAGCCTTACTAAGAGGGATTTGCTGCTGGCGGCCGTCCCAATTCCCTGGAGGGAGCTAGTTTTAGGATGAAGCTATCACTGTGGATAACAGAACAGAAAAAGAACTTTGAGTCTTGGAGGCTGTTCTTAAGCCACTGTTGTTTTTTTCTGTTTGGTTGGTTGGTTGGGGGTTTTTTTGCGACCGGGTTTTGCTCTGTTGCCCATGCTGGAGGGCCAGGGTGTGATCATAGCTCTTTGCAACCTCCCAATCCTGGGCTCAGGTGCTGGGATTACTGGCATAAGCCACCAAGCCTGCCACTTATCGTTGAACCTTGATACAACTTGAGTTGGCCCACCAACTCTGGGCCTTCCAGTTAGGAGAGTTAATGACTCTTTCAGCTCACTTTTATTTAAGCTTTCCATTCCCAACAACCAAATGCATCGTGACTGATGTGCCCCTCTCCTGGGTTATCATCTCCAGCCCAGGCCGTTTATCTAGCCAGACAACAGCACTTCCCATGTGAATTCTGAATCCCAAATTTCTCCTCCTTCCTACATTTCCATGCTGGTACCAGGCTGAGGGACTTCTTACTATGCCTAAATGATACTTGGCAAATGTCTGCTGAACTGAATTGAGGGAGTAAGCCTGAGGCCTTCTTACCAGAACGTGCAACAATTCTAGTCTCCTGGAAGCTAAGGGCATTCCAAAATAAAACTTTGTAACCCTTTCTAGGTCACAGGAAGCTTTCACATATGTTATGCCATTTAATTTTGCATGAGTCGCTACAAAAGCTTTTTTCTCATGGTAAAGACTGCTTTATTGGTGGCAGTTAGTGCAAGTCAATAAATATTGATCCCCAGAGAAGAGCTCAGTTATTTATCAGATTACTGGTCCATAGAGAGCTAAATGAAAGTGAATCAAGCAATTGCTGGTCAATCCTGCTTCTGGGGAAATGAAGGCATAGCCAGCTGATGTTGGGCATATGCTGTCCACCCCCTGTAAGAATCACGGTGGCTCTTTACAGGAGGGCATCAGCGACCCCACGCTTTAGGTGTGCCAGAATCTCATTATCCTCCTGAAACAGCTTTTGTTTCTCTGGAACTTTATTTTTGAAATGCCTGCATGAAGCAGTGCTTATAGTGCTCAGGGCAATCCGAGGGAGAGCCACCCGATTCCACAGCACCTTGGCTCGGTTACTGTCCACCAACCACAACAACTCACTACCAAAGTTTTGAGACAGGCTGTGTTATGGTCCATTATTTCACTTCCAAGAAACAACAGTCCACAGCGCCCTTTCCGATTCATCTGTGCGAGTTTCAGCTTGCTCTCCTTTTTGGTGTTGCTGGGCAGGCTTCCTTTGCTTCTGTCCACACGGATTTTGTTTCTTGATTTTTGTCTATCACAAAACTTTCGTAATGACCGATGGTACCATCATTATCTTCCAATAAATGAGAAAGGTGGAGTCGGGGGCATGGCAAGGAGGTGATGCCCAAAAGTATTCCGATTTCCAAACTGCTACTCTTTTCTGGACCCTGAAAATAAACTAGAAGATGCTGTGGATAATTCAGGTTCCAGGTAAGCCAGAAGAATGACCAAAGCCATGTACACACGCTATTGACCTAGGGGAACAAAGCTCCTGGAGATGACGGCCTGGAGGGAGTGTTTAATTATGATCATCCGGGCACTGGAGGGGCCAAATATTTGTGTCAGGAACACCAGAGCCGCCTTCTGTGCTGCTTTAACCAAAGCCGACTGTAACCCCCATAGACACCCGAGAAGGCAGCACCTTGCACCTTCCTCACCCCCAACCCAAACACTCCACTTATAATGCCAGTGATACATTAATTATTCTTGGTTTTCATTGCATGCGAGTCATTTTTATTTTTACAATTTTCATAAACTTTTTATTTTAGAGTTACAGAAAAGAGGTAATGGTAGAGCTGAGTTCCAGTATATGCCATTCCCAGTTTCCTCTGTTACTGACATCTGACATTAGTATGGTATGGCAGTCACAATGAATGGACCAAAATTTCAAAATGGTCAGCAGATGGCCAAGGGCAGTACTCCAAAGATGACCGTAGTGATATCCAGCAATGAGATTTGTAGCATTTTTCCTAGGATGAGTTCAAGAACTTAATTGTCTGACCTCGTGTATGCATATGAGATGGCATTGCTATTTAGAGATAGGATCTCACTATATTGCTCAGGCTGGTCTTGAACTCTTGAGCTCAAGCAATCCTCCTGCCTCAGCCTCCCAAGGTGTTAGAATTATAGATGTGAGCCACTAAGACCGGCCTTCACTGTTGTGTCCATTTCAGGATCCACCCCCCCCCCCCGCCCCAGGAGACAACATTACATTTAGTCATCTTGTCTCCTTAGGGTTCTTTCGGCAAGGCTGGTTTCTGAGACTTGGCCTGGTTTTGTTTTCTTTCTTTTTCTTTAAGACTGAACCTCACTAATGTCACCCTTGTTAGAGTGCTGTGATGTCATAGCTCACAGCAAACTCAAACTCTTGGGCTTCAGTGATTCTCTTGCCTCAGCTTCCTACAGTCACCCACTACAATTTCTTTTTGGTTGTATTTGACATTGTTGTTTGGCAGGCCCGGGCTGGATTTGAACCTGAGAGCTCCACTCGGTGTGGCTGGCACACTAGCCACTGAGCTACAGGTGCAGAGCCTTGGCTTGGCTTTTTATTACCTTGACAGTTTTGAGGAATACTGGCCAGGTATTTTGTAGGATGCCCTTTAGTTGCATTTGGCTGACATTCTTAATGACTAGACCGGGGTTGTGAGTTTTTGAGAGGGTAACCACAAAGATAAAATGCCCTTCACATCACATCCTATCCTGGGTACCTACTATCAACATGACTAATCACAGACCACGTTGACCTTGATCAGGTGGAGGTGGTGGTTGTCAGGCTGCTCCACTGTAAATTTACTTTCCCCCCTGTCCTCTTAGGAAGGAGGCCACCGTGAACAGCCCACATGTGAATAGTGAAGACTTAAGCTCCACCCCCTGCAGCATGGAGTATCTGCATAAATTATTTGGAATTCTTCTGCAGCGTGATTGGACGCTCCTTCATTTACTTATGTCTATACAGACTCGTAGATATTTATTTTATGCCTTAGATAAAGTAGCATTGGATTATACCCTATGTGGTTGCTCAAATTGCTCTAGTTTGGCCATCAGGAGCTTGCCTAGTTGTACTTGTAACCCAAATGTATATTATGTCGTCTTTTTACAGCAAAAGAGTCAGAAGAACTAAAGGTTGTTTTCTACCCCACCTCTACCACAAATGTGGGTGTCCCTCTGGTCACCTCTCCACCCATCTCTCCTTTTCTTCACCTGTGCAGTGAAGTTAGCACCATCTGCTTCCCCTCACCCCTGCCGCGGCTGTGAAACTAAAGTGAGACGATGGGCAGGAAAGGACTCTCAAAAATTAAAAACTGAGACTGAAAACAAAATGCAAATCCAAGGTTTTATTTTAAAACTCCACTGTCCCTCCCCACTCGCCCCCGTGGAGCTTCACACTTCAAGCACTGATAGATATTTTCATAGTTTGAGTGAATGAATGAATGAGTTCACTAAATCACGCATGCGTGCTTCCCCAGGCGAAGCCCGCAGGCGAGCAATGGAGAAGGACCGCAGTCCGGGGGTGCCGGAATGTACTGTGTCTCCAACTCAGCTCATCTCAGAGCCATTCCACAAAATTCGCAGGTGGGCTTGGGGCTTGCAAGAATGTGTAAGATATAGAACGTGCCATCGAGGAAAGAAATTTACAATCTAGTGGGATCCAGGCACGCAAACAGCTTTTCCATGGAGAGTGTATCTCTTGGTCACCAGATATGGATGTCTACTTAATAATTTTTTCTGTAACCCAACTTAATCTCTATCAAAATCTCCATCCCACCTGACGGGTCAGGCCAATTCCAGACTGTTTGGGTCATCTTCCTTCTTCACTTCAGGTGTCTCTTCCACCCAGACCCCCCCCACCCCCCCAGTGGCTGCACCATGTACTGAGTAGATGTTAGAGGCAGGGGAAGCATCTCATGACTTGGGTGTCATCTGTGGCCACTTCCTGGTCCTCAGGCGTGGTTACCTGTCCACCTGCTTCCTTATGGTGCAGACACCATCAGGATCCTCTGGACAGTTATTGTTCATTGTCTTTCCTGGGGATACAGGGAAATTGGGAATTCTTTCACACTGCTGCTGCCACCAGCCTTTCACAGGACAGTCTCTGTCTTTTGCTTTGGGCCATAGGGGCAGAAGAACACCTGCATGACGCCAGGGGCAGACAAGAATCAAGAAAGGTGGCGCTGCCTGTAGCACAGTGGTTACAGTGCCAGCCACATACACCAAGGCTGGCAGGTTCAAATCCGGCCTGGGCCAGCTAAAGCAACAGTGACAACTGCAACAGAAAAATAGCCAGGCATTGTGGTGGGTGCCTGTAGTCCCAGCTACTTCGGAGGCGGAGGCTAGAAAATCGTTTAAGCCCAAGAGTTGGAGGTTGCTATGAGCTGTGACGCCATGGCACTCTACCAAGGTGACAGCATGAGACTCTGTCTCAAAGAAAAAAACCAGGGAAGGTTTTCTCTTCTTTGGGGTACTCACACTTATTGGGGATACTGTCATCATACCCCTCTCGAGGCTGCCTCTGTCACCCAGGCCCTTACTCAGTGCTCACCCTCTCCATCCTGCTTCCACCCCAGGCCTCTCAGGTTCTCCTTGGGAAATGGAGGTGGGTGGAGGGGAGCCCAGCTCAGCCCGGACTCTATTACATTATTACAGCTTACACCTGGACTAGGATGCTTCTCCAAAGACCCAGTAATTTAACATCATTCCTGCTATTGACTCCAGAGGCCTTTTATCTAGCTGGCCTGTTGCAGGAAGATCTCAAGAAGATGAAAGAGCAGATGCAGCAATGGGGCGACACACCAGAACCAGTGAGCATGGGAGCAGCCTCCTCTCCCTTTAGGAAGACAGTGCGACGGGGATAACAGCACAGAGGCAGCTGAGGTCCTCATCGGGACCTCACCCCTGCTCCTCTTTCAAGATGTTCCTTCAGGCAGCACCGACTCCTGTATAAAGTCACTAACCCCTCTCTTCTAGTCTGTGCTGGTTACCTTCTGAGATTAACAAGACCCTAGGTTTGCCTAACTCTTCTGTTTACTAAGCATTTTATTTTCCTTAGTGTATTTTATTACTACATCCCTATGAAGAAGGCATGTCGAGTGATTCTCATTATATAGATGAGGAAACCAAGGTTTAGAGAGGTTAAGGGATTCTGCCCAAGCAAACAAGAGAACCACAATGATCAGCAGAACTTCCCATCTTCTGTTTCTTTTTCTGAGACAGAGTTTCACTCATGTTGCCCAGGCTAGAGTATCATGGCATTAGTCTAGCTCACAGCACCTTCAAACTCCTGGGCTTAAGTGATCCACCTGCTTCAGCCTCTCAGGTAGCTGGGACTACAGGTGCCCCACACAACACTCAGCTAATTTTTCTATTTTCAATAGAGATGGGGTCTCACTGCAGCTCAGGCTGGTCTCAAACTCCTGAGCTGAAGGGATCCTCCTACCTCGACCTCCCAGAGTGCTAGGATTAGAGATATAAGTCACTATGTCTGGCCTAAGCATTTTTATTTCTAATTAGTTTCCAGATGCTACTGGTGGTGGTGTTCTCGAGACCTCAACCTGAGACCCTCTTCTGACAAGACTTGGTGATCCACAGGACATATCAAGAGAGAAAGGAGAGGTCTATAAAGACTTCCAGGTTATCACTATGGTGATCTGGGTAGGCAGGGACTATAAGAGGAGAAGCTTATTTGGAATGGGATGAGTTTAGTTTGGAATATGAATATATAGTTATATATAGTTATAGTTTGGAATATATATGTGTATATATATATATATTTTTTTTTTGTCTCACAGCAACCTTAAACTCTTGGGCCTAAGGAGCCCCCTGCCTTAGCCTCCCAAGTAGCTGGAACTACAGGTGCCTACCACAATGCCCGGCTAATTTTTCTATTTTATTTTATTTTGAGACAGAGTCTCACTATGTTGCCCTTGGTAGAGTGCTGTGGCATCACAGATCATAGCACCCTCAAACTCTTGGGCTTAAGCAATTCTGTTGCCTACAGGCGCACGTCACAAGGCCTGGCTATTTTTTTGTTGCAGTTGTTTAGCCGGCCCTGAGACAGATTTGAACCCACCACCCTCCGTGTATGTGGCTGTGCACAGTGGTACAGTTCAGCACCGTAACCACTGTGCTATGGGGGCCAAACCTAGTTTTTCTATTTTTGGTAGAAATGGAGTCTCACTCTTGCTCACGCTGGTCTGGAACTCCTGAGCTCCAGTGATCCTCTCACTTCAGCCTCCCAGAGTGCTAGGATTACAGGTGTGAGCCACCACACCAGGCCTAGTTTAGAATATATTGAATTTAAGGTCCCTTTGGAACCCTCCAAAGGATAATTGGATAATATGGGTCTGGAACTCAGGAAAGAAGCTAAACTATAATTAAAGATTTGAAAGTCATCAGGATATAGTTGGTAGTCAAAGCCCTAAGCACGAATGAGTTTGCCCAGGGAGACTCAGAAGAGAAGAAACTCAAGGGTAGATCCCTGTAGATGAAGCTCCATTTTGATCAAAATCCTCTGTACTCGAGAAAAATAAGATAGGTATGAATTTCTACTGTTTTTAACCACATGCCTCTCACGTGTGATCACAGTGACCCAGGTTTAGGTAACAGTTTCATGCGCCTTCAGAATCCTTAAGGTTCCAATCAATGGGCAGCTACACTCCATCAGTGAATGACACGGCAGAAGTTAAACAAAGCCTTTGTTTATTAATTTAATCACTAATAAAGTAGGCTTGGCCAAGTAACAAACTCCCAGGGCTTCAGTTTCTTCAGCTCTAAAATTGGAATACTGATACCTCCCCCAGAGTGTTGCTGGGAATGTGGGGATGTTGTCAGGCACGACGCAGGTCAGATCCACAGCAGCATCTCAATAAAGGTAATTCCTGTGAGGCCAATGAGACCCCCCCACCCCTTCCAGGTGAGTCTAATTCCCTAACTAAAGCTTTTTGGCGAGGGGCCAATGAAAGACTCCCTTCCTATGGAATTCCACCTTGCCAGAGCGATTGGAAGTGTGGAAACTAGCGATAATAATTTCAGTATCATGACAATTGTAACTTTAGAATTCAGAGTAGGGGAAGACCAATTACTTAGAGCAATGCCTGTGTTGTCCATTGTCTCATTGTGTTTTTATAACAATTGAAGTAGAAGGGACTCCGCTCTCCTGTGTGCTAGGAGGGCTGGATGTACTGTTTCCTTTAATGTATCAAGGTACTTACTGTCTTTAAATAAGGGCCCAGTGAATAGCTCTGATTGTTAAGATGAACTGCGTCCCTCCGATCCCAGCAAATACTGTTGCTGACACGGTCAAAGCTGGGTCATTGCAGGTTGCCTGTTGTCAGGTGTTGAGAGCAGCAGATGGCTGGCCACAGCTTGGACTAGATGAATGGGCCGGCCCAGCCTGCGTGGAAAAGCAGCGCCTTTCTTTTGTTCGTTTAAGCTGTTTTCGCTCTTGTTCTCTGTTCTCATTTTCTCTGGGAGCCCCAGTACTTTCTTTGCTTTGCCTGCTGTTTTTCCTCCAAACAAAACCCTTCTCCACCTGAGAGAGAACGTCCTCCTCACGTTACCTTTTATCTGAATATCAATTTCAGCATCTTAACCAGACAGCCTTATCTCTAGTCCTGCTGCTTTGCTTAGATGCCGTCTGGAAAGAAGTAAAATTGAATTTGTGGGGCTTGGCTGACATCTGTGCTCATCCCCCTGCACCTTCTGTCCAGAGAATTCTCACCGCTTTTCAGGTCCTGGTATGCTAATGAAACAGACACTCTTTCTTTGTTTCTTCTAAACACAGAGTGAAGCCCAAGTGCATTTCCTAATGGTTTCAGGTAGGCTGAGCAGACTCAAAGGCATAAACCACCAATAAGATACATGTAAGAAAGGAAATTGAAAAATGTCAAAAGTAAAATAAAATCAGAGGCCGGTGAGAGTCTCTGTAGTTATTTTATCAAGGAATGGGAGATGATTATTTTATATACATATAAATGTATGTTCTTTATTATGTTAGGGTTTTTTTTTTTTTTAACCAAACAACCAAGTATGCTTTACTGGTTTTTAAAAGCATATCAATACATCTTCTGATCTAACCCATGATTTCTTCCCTCCCTTCCAATCTCTGCCACTTGGCCATTAAGTGATCAGCAAACTCAGCTGTGTCCTCAGACACCCCTCTGAGTACTTCTTGTACCTCCCATCCTTAGTTGAAGTTCAAGGGAACTGTGCACCTTCTGTTACATGTGAATGTCTTTATACCCCCAAATTCGTGTGTTGAAATCCTAACCCCCAAGGTGATAGTATTAAGCAGAGTCTTTGGGAGGTGATCAGATCATAGAGCAGAGCCCTCATGAATGGGATGAGGGGGGCACTCATAAAGGAGGCCTGAGGGAACGTCTGTCCCATCTGCCATGTGAGGACACAGGAACAGACCCTCGGCAGATCCCAGATCTCCCAGCACCTTGCTCTTGGACTTCCCGGACTCTAGAACTGTGACAAAGAAGTGTCTGTTTTTATAAGCTATCCATTTTTTGTATTATTATTATTATTTTTTGAGACAGAGCCTCAAGCTATCACCCTAGGTAGAGTGCTGTGGCATCACAGCTCACAGCAACCTCAAACTCTTGGGCTGAGGCAATTCTCTTGCTTCAGCCTCCCAAGTAGGTGGGACTACAGGCACCCACCACAATGCCTGACTATGTTTTGGTTGTAGTTGTCGTTGTTGTTTGGCAGGCCTGGGCTGGATTTGAACCCAGCCAGCTCTGGTGTACGTGGCTGGCACCTTAGCTGCTGAGCTACAGGCACCGAGCCAGCTATCCATTTCTTGATGCTTTGTTACAGGAGCCTGAACCAACTAAGCCCCTCTTAGTTCTCTCTTCTCGCCCCACAGCTCAGAGTCAGATGGTAGGAGAGGGGTTCTTCTTTTATGCTTTGCTACTTCCAGACCATTATTATTCCACCTTCTTAATTAAAATTAAAACAAAAATACCCAACAGCATGATAAACCCAGCTCCTTCAACGCTCATACTGTTTCCTATCCCATTTCTCTGCCTCTCCTCATTTATCACTTTCCGTCATTTACTGAATAACGTGGACCTACTTCATGGTCTTTGATCCATGCTGTTGATCTCAATAACCTTTGCATGCAGGTAAGCTTCACCCAACACCTTAAGCATCAACTCACTGACCAGATTCTCAGCTCCTCACAATCCCACCCTGGGTGGTGTCATCTCCATGTGTCTGCACCCCTGCCAAAATCATGATTTTGCAGATGCAATGTTTAAACCGCATCTTCCTATCTTGCCAGGACTTCTTCAGCCTCCCGGAGGCCTCCAATCTAATAATCTAACTACTTATTTTTTCCTTTTGTCTGTTTGCCCTCTCTTGACAATCACCAACATCTCTATGACTTATATTTCATGACTTGTTGGTATCATCATTCCTTTAACTCTTTTGATCTTCTCTCTCATCACATCAACCTCATAAACTGAGCAGTTCAGCACTATAGGAAACCACAAAAATTAGCAAATTACTATCACTTTGTATTAAAGATAACTCACTTCAGATGCATATGTACTGAAGCTTAGGACTCCTACTATAACTCTAAGCTTGATCTCTGTGTTGGTTAATTTTATGTGTCAACTTGGTTAAGTGCTGCCCAAGTAGCTGGTAAAACATTATTTGTGGGTGTGTCTGTGAGGGTGTTTCCAGAAGAGATTAGCAATGAATTGGTGGACTGAGTAAACAAGGTCTACCCTCATTAATGTGAACAGGGATAGTCCAACCCATTGAGGCTCCAACAGAAGGAAAAGGCCAGGAGGCTGCCAGGTGTGGTGGCTCACGCCTATAATCCTGTAATACTGTGGGAGGCTGGGGCAGGCAGATTGCTTTAGCTCAGGAGTTTGAGACCAGCCTGAGCAAGAGTAAGATCCTAACTCTACCAAAAATGGAAAAACTAGCTGAGCATTGGTGCCTGTAGTCCCAGCTACTTGGGAAGCTGAGGCAAGAGGATTGCTTAAACCCAAGAGTTTGACTCAAAAGCAAAAAATAAAGGCAGGGCAGCACCCATGGCTCAGTGAATAGGACACTGGCCCCATATACTGAGGGTGGTGTGTTCGAACCTGGCCCTGGCCAAACTGCAATAAAAAAATGGCTAAGCATTCCTTGGTAGCAGAGTTTTTCCTGCTTTCAAGCTGCTTTTCCAGTGGAATTTTTGCTAATTGATTCCAGACTTTTTTCATATGGAGCTCCCTAGCACAAAGGTGGTTTAACTCTTACTCTTCCCTCCCTTTGTTCTCCCTCTCATAATTTTCCAAGGATGCCTCACTTGCTTCAGACTGTCCCTTCCCCCTTTGGGCCATGTCCAGGCTCTTTAGCTGGACCCGGTTAGAGTACACAGACGCTGGTGAGAGGTGGGTTACCCCTTCCCCACGCAGGATAACCAAACATCCCACAATCATTTAATCTAATTATTCTCCATCATCCATTGGTCTGGTTTAATTTCCTCAGTTTTACGCTGAGGCACCACAGGTCTAACCAAGCCGGCAGAGTGCTCCCATGGCATAGAATTATATTGTTTTTTTCTGAGAATGGTTTGAAATGAAAATATTGAAGACATTATTTTAACTTCTTTCATTTACCATTTGGTCCTGATTCTGGCCCAACTGATGATTTTCCTACAATAAAGGTGTTCCATCTCTATCAAATCAAGAACGGCATTTGTTTGCCCAGTGCAAGCCTTTTTTACACTTGGGACATACACCTGGAGGTTTACGTGCTCTTCGTTCCTTTTCTTTAGCATTCAGCGTTCTTTCCCACTTAAACACTCTTTTCTCCTATGGCCCAGCTTCCCACATTTATGGCGTTTGATCTTAACTGGGCGATTTACCCTCTGACCTTCCAGCTGCCCAATTTGGGTTGTCACGTCAATATAGCATTTACCTGCTCCAACTATAAGACTATTCATCTGATCTCTCAACTGTTTTATATCAGCTGCCATGATCTCAATCTCATCCTTAAGCTGTTCCATCTGATACTTCAACTGCTGTCTCTCATTTTCCATGATTTTTCTGTCTTTCAGCCGCCTACTTTTTGCAATCTTTCAATTCTTAGAACCTTTGGCTGCCTGAAAGGGACAGGAACTCTTTAGCGGTTTCTTTTTACTCTGGAGTCTTAGCTTTTTTTACAGAACTCCACTTCCTCTATTTCTTCACCAGCCCCCTTAAATCTACCTCAATTCTTTTTTAAAAACAGAACTCTTAACTGCCAAGGGATTCTGACGTTGGTCTCTCAAAAGCTAATAAACACTTGCAACCTGTTCCCAAACTTTTCTCTTTGCTGTTTTACCCAAAGGCTTTGCTCACCCCTCAGGCTAAAGGCTTCCTTACTACAGGTTCTTATCTCCTAGTTCTATCTTTTCGCTTTCCCTCTTGTCTAAAAGTTTTTTCCCTTCCGCACCCCCCCCCCAGCGGCTTCCCAGAAGAGGCTAAAGGCTTTTATCTGCTTTTTTCCCCACAGTAGTAGTTAGAATTTGGAAAGAGAAAACGTAGGAAAGAGGAAAAATCCAAAAGAGAAAGGCCTGCTGTTGGCTGTCTTTCTTAGATGTTTCTTTTCCCTCTAAGTATTTCTATTTCTCTTTTTTTTGCTTATTTGCTAAAGCTTATTTCCCTCTTGGTCTGCATTCACTGAATCCTGCTCACAGCATCATTTGTCAGCGTTCACTATCCCGCTTCTGACACCACTTGTCAGGGCCCGGGACTGGCCAGGTCTCGGCCCAGCTTAGGTAGGTTCTGGACACAGACCACTAAGCTCCCTCGCTCAGGAACAGTTTCTCTTAGGTGTCTGAGAGCTAACTACTTTAACTGGAGAGAGAGAGAGAGAGTCTTAGAGTAAAGGTCTTAGAACAGATAGATCTTAGTCTTTAGCAGAGCTTGGTAATCTTCAGCAGAGACACCATGCTGGCGTTCTGCAGGCAGGAGAGGAGACAGAGTCAAAGTAGATCCGAGATAGAATGCGCATGCCTCTTGACTGCCTTCTCCTCCAGCCTAATATAAGGCTGAGCTCGTGCTTCTCAACCCCACAGGTGTAGAGACTGCCAACTCACCACTGCTCTCATCTCGCGAGCTCTCTCATGCTTGTTAGAACCAAATCTCTCTCCATGCCCTTTTCACCAGGGTGTTCCATTACAGGTGTTTCTTATAACTCTCACTCCTCCTTGCCATAAGCTATATGGGCTGCTGCACCCCATCTTTTGTATCATCTCTTTCTCTAAACTGGCCTCTACCCAAAGGTAGTAGTGATAGTTCAAGACATTCTCAATTAAAATAGGACTTTATTCTGAAAGTTCATCAGTTTACAATTCCCAATGCTTTTCCCCAGAGAAATCGTGCTATAGCTTCTGCCTAGATTTCTAGCCTACTTCACAAAGACAATGAGAGGCATACTGGACTTGTAAGCTTCTCAGGGGCAATCATCTTGTCGAATTCATCTCTTTTTGTTGTTTAAGTTCTCAAATTCTCTCTCTCTTCTTGAACTGAGCCATCAGAGCTCCTGGCTCCTGGTTTAAAAAAAAAAAAAAAAAGAAGCTTTATTGAGATAGGATTGAAATAACATACAATCTGACCATTAAAAGTGTGTAATTCTGGGGCTTGGCACCCATAGCTCAGTGATTAGGGCGCTGGCCACATATGCCAGGGCTGGTGGGTTTGAACCGGGCCTGGGTCTGCTAAACAATAATGACAACTGCAAAAATAAATAGCCAGGCATTGTGGCAGGTGCCAGTAGTCCTAGCTACTTGGGAGGCTGAGGCAAGATAATCACTTAAGTCCAAGAGCTTGAGGTCGCTGTGAGCTGTGACACCATGGTACTCTACCAAGGGTGACATAGTGAGACTCCATCTTAAAGAAAAAAGAAAGTATGTAATTCTGGAAGTAGGTGGATCACTTTAGCTCAGGCATCTGAGACCAGCCTGAGCAAGAATAAGACCCCATCTCTAAAAAAAAAAATAGCATCACCATAATCTAATTTTAGAACATCTTCTCCCCTCTCAAGCCAATCCCATACCCATTAGCAGACATCTCCTCATCCTACCCCACCCCATCCCTAGGTAACCACTAAGGTACTTTTCTTTCTCTGTAGAGTCACCTGTTCTGGATATCTACATAAATACATTCATACAGTATATTGTCTTTTGTGATGGGTGTCTTTCATGTAGTGTAACATTTTAAGGTTCATCGTGTCATAGCCCATATCAGAACATTGTTTTTTATTGCCAAATACTATTCCATAGTATGGCTCTATCAGTTTGTTTATCCATTCATCTATTAATAGATGTTTAGGCCGTTTCTACGTTTTGGCTATTAGGAATAATGCTGCTGAAAATATTTCTATTTCTTGCGTAGACACAAAGTCTTATTTCTCTTGGGTAGATAGATAGGAATAGAATTGTCAGATCATATAGTAAGACTAGGTTTAACTTTTGAGGAACTGGCAGTTTTCCAAAACGGTTACCATTTTACATTCTTGGTTGACAGATTTTTTTTTTTTCCTTTAGCTCTTTGCATATATTTGTCTTCTCACTGCTTTCTGGCCTCCATGGTTTCTGATGAAAAGTCAACTTTTAATCTTACCGGGTTCCCTTTGTGTGCGAAGATGTGTTTTTTTTCCTTGCTGCTTTCAAGAGTCTCTTTGTCTTTTCACGTGGGACTGGGATGTGTCTGAGTATGCATCTCTGCTTTTATCTTAGAGTTTGTTAAACTTCTTCAACGTGTATTTTAATGGTTTGCTTCAAATTTGGAAAGTTTTCAGCCATTTCTCTTGGTCCCTTTTTCTCTTCCCTCTCCTTCTGGGGCTCTCATCATCTGTTGGCGTGTTAATGGTGTCCCCCTTGTCTCTGAGTCTCTGTTTTTCTTTTCTGTTTATCAGATTTGCATGATCTCTGTTAACCTGCCTTCAAGTTTGCTAATTCTTTCTTCTGCCAGTTTGCATCTGCCATTGAGCCTCTCTAGTGAATTATTCATTTTGGTTACTGTACTTTTCAATTCCAAATTTCCATATGACTATTTTTTTCCAATGATTTCTATCTCTTCACTAATATTTTCTATTTGATGCAGTATTTTCATCATACTTTCCTTTATTTCTTTTTCTTTTTTTTTTTTTTTTGAGACAGAGCCTCAAGCTGTCCCCCTGGGTAGAGTGCTGTGGCATCACAGCTCACAGCAACCTCCAACTCCTGGGCTCAAGTAAGTCTCCTGCCTCAGCTTCCCAAGTATCTGGGACCACAGGCATCCGCCACAATGCCCAGCTTTTTTTTTTTTTTGGTTGCAGCTATCATTGTTGTTTTGGCAGGCCTGGGCTGGATTCAAACCTGCCACCTTAGGTGTATGTGGCTGGCGCCTTAGCCATTTAAGCCATAGGCGCCGAGCCACTTTCCTTGATTTCTATAAACATGCTTTCCTTTAGGTTTTTTTTTTTTTTTTGAGACAGAGCCTCAAGCTGTCCCCCTGGGTAGAGTGCCATGCCATCACAGCTCACAGCAACCTTTAGCTCCTGGGCTCAAGTGAGTCTCCTGCCTCCACCTCCCAAGTAGCTGGGATTACAGGCACCCACCACAATGCCCAGCTATTTTTTGATTACAGCTGTCATTGTTGTTTGGAGGCCCGGGCTGGATTTGAACCCTACAGCTCAGGTGTACCTGGCTGGCACCTTAGCTGCTTGAGCCACAGGCACCGAGCCTCCTTTAGTTCTTTGAACATATTTATAACAGCAACCTTGAAATCTTTGCTAAGTAGAGCACCTGCGCCTTCTAAGGCAGTTTCTTTTGCCTTCATTTTTTCTTTGGTATAGGTCATAGTTCTCAGTTTCTTTCAATGTCTCACTATTTTTTGTTGAAAACTAGATATTTTAGGCAATGTACTGCAGCAACTTTGGACACTAGCACTAGTGGGACACTACCTCCCTCGAGGTAGTTGTTTCCTTGGTCATTTGTTTGTTTAGTAGTTAGGCTAAAGCAATTCTGTAAAGTCTATTTCACCCACAGTATGCATCCTCTGATGTCCCTGCTTATATTTTTCTCCCTTATTTTTGTCTTTTAGCCTGGCTGGCTAGGAATTGACCCTGCATTGGCATAAGCCACTTATTAGTTAAAGATTGTGCTTAAGTCCCCTTAGTCTGTTAGTTAGGTTTTTTTTTATTATTATTAAATGATAGCTGTGTACATTAATGCAATCATGGGGTACAGTGTGGTGTTTTCATATACAATTTGAAATACTTTCATCAAACTGGTTAACATAGCCTTCATGTCATTTTCTTAGTTGTGTTAAGACATTTATATTCTACTCTTAGAAAAATTCACTTGTACCATTGTAAGATAAACCATAATTTTTTTGTTGTTAGAGATGGAGTCTCACTTTATCACCCTGGGTAGAGTGCTGTGGCATCACAATTCACAGCAACCTCCAACTCCTGGGCTTAGGTGATTCTCTTGCCTCAGCTTTCTAAGTAGCTGGGACTACAGGCACCTGCTGCAATGCCCAGCTATTTTTTGTTGCAGTTTGGCTGGGGCCAGGTTTGAACCCACCACCCTCAGTATATGGGGCTGGCACCCTACCCACTGAGCCACAGGCACTGCCCAGTCTGTTAGATTTTTAAACTCTTTGCTGATGGAAATCACCTGTGTGATGTGGATGCAGTTATCACAGTGCAGAGAGCTCACTACTTTTCTCCCATGTTCATCCAGGAGCTAGTAGCTTGATGGCTTCCTCCCTGATTATTCCTTGGAAGAGGCAGCCTTGGGCATGCACACAGTCTACCAGATTGCCAGGATGACTGTGATTTTATTTTTAAGTCTAGCTTTCTAGGAGTCACTCCTGAGTCTGAATAACTTATTGTTCAGTCAATTTTTTTTTTTTTGAGACAGAGCCTCAAGCTGTCCCACTGGGTAGAGTGCTGTGGCATCAGAGCTCACAGCAACCTCCAACTCCTGGGTTCAAGCGAGTCTCCTGCCTCCGCCTCCCAAGTAGCTGGGACCACAGGTACCCACCACAATGCCTGGCTATTTTTTGGTTGCAGCTGTCATTGTTGTTCAGCGGCCCGGGCTGGATTTGAACCCGCCACCTTGGTTGTATGTGGCTGGCGTCTTAGCCACTTGAGCCACAGGTGCCGAGCCTGTTCAGTCATTTTTTAATCACAGGTTGTGCTTAAGTTTTTTGTCCCAGCACTTGGGAGGCTGAGGCCAGTAGATTGCTAGAGCTTTCAGGTTCAAGACCAGCCTGAGCAAGACCTAATCTCTAAAAATAGCCAGGCATTGTGGCAGGTGCCTATAGTCCCAACTATTTGGGAGGCTGAGGCAAGACAATTGCTTAAGCCCAGGAGTTTGAGGTTACTGTGAGCTATGACAACGTGGCACGCTACCAAGAGTAACAAGTGAGACTCTGTCTCAAAAAAAAAAAAAAAAAGCACTCTGTGCCAATAAAATATCCACTATATGTTGGTGGGTCTTTGAGTGACTTGAGGAATGCTTTGAAATCTGCCCCACATCCTGCCCCTATTGTTCTGGAGTAGGTGTGCGTAGTGCAATCTTTTTGACCCCTCCACCTCCCAGTAGAGTCGACTGTGATCGCAGGAGGACTCTACTTGGCGTCTCTTTCCCTTAAACTTCCAGCTTCTCCTCCATCTTCTTTGCAGCATTCATACACGCCAGTCTCCTCTGAATTGCTCTCCAACAAGATCACCATTATTTTTACAAGTGACCTCACACAGGGATCTCTTCACTCTTCCTTCTATATAAAGTCAGTCTCTTCAGGCAGAGCTGTGGATATTTTCCTTTCTGGGGCCTGCCTTTCTTACTGGGCAGAACCCCTGTACCACTACATTGGAGCTGGGTCATACAGCCTCCTTCCCCAGTGTGACATCTCTGCTCTGTGAGTGGTTACTAGGATTGGGGAGTGTGAAGGCCCCTGGCTGCTCATTTTGCCTCTCCCAGTATGGAATTTCTGATATGCAAGTGAACTGAAGTGTGGGAGACCAGTCCCCCAGTATTCTTGACTTGCTGTGCCCAGGGTAGAACTTCCATCTTACAAGTAGCGGGCTGGATGAGGCCTTGGCATGATGGTCTGGAATAGAACTTCTGCAAACTTGGGACTGGGGGAGTGAGAAACAGCAGCCTCCTTCCTCTTCTGGGGAGAAAGTATAACCCCACACTGGGGGTTAGAGAAAGATGGAGCTCTGTCTTGTTAGCTGCGCATGCCCTGGGTAGAGGTTCCTTAAGCAGGAGCTGGTAGAGAAAGTGATGGGGCAGATCATAGCTCAGATGCCACAGACTCTCCCTGTTATTGAGATTTAATAAATTTTCTTCCCCCCTCCCTTCTTTTCTCCCTGCCTCCCTCTCATCCTTCTTTCTTTCAATGCAATCTCCTGCATTATTGCCCCAGCTAGAGTGCACTGACCTCATAGTATCTCACTGCAACCTCTAACTCCTGGGCTCAAACGGTCCTCCTGCCTTGGCCTTCCAAGTAGCTAAAACTTCATAAACATGCCCAGCTAATTTTTTTTTAATTTTTCATCAACCAAACTTGTTATACCTTTAATTCAGAAGACCCTCTTAACTCATTTTTATATATTCACCCTAATATCTCTTTTCAAATAAGGGTTAAAAGCACAATCTCCAGTTTAATCAGCCTGGATTTAAGTCCCTATTCTGCCACTTGTAAGTTATTTTACTTACAACAAGTTATTGAACTAATAGTAGTTGCCACAGGTGATCATGGCAAGGATAAACAAGCTAATCGGTGGGAAATGCTTAGCATGGTATTTGTCTCAGATTGAGGCACCTACTAAAGGGTAGCTATCATGTTCATTGTGGTAACCCTGTATGTTGACATATTGCCACAAGGGGGCATCAAGACCCAGGTGTAAGGACTCAAGGGATTGATTCAGTCAGGTCGTCCCAAAGTTTGTATTTTTAGGCTAGCAATTATATTTATGGGCTAGGCAAAGTAAGTTTTTTTTTTTTTTTTTTGACAACAGAAGATGGAGGTTGAAA
The DNA here is from genome assembly GCA_963575145.1 of Galago senegalensis. NCBI lineage: Eukaryota > Metazoa > Chordata > Mammalia > Primates > Galagidae > Galago > Galago senegalensis. The sequence goes on along the minus strand of CAUYTI010160412.1, from coordinate 28,838 downwards.
GCACTTTCTAAACATCACTATACCATTTCCCACATCCTGCAGATGGAAATTCAAGATTCTTGATAAATATTAGGGGGCCATTTTCCCAGATTGGAAGGTTAGCTATGTACAGGGAGTGAAGGAGAATGTCTCTTGCACACTACTCCTGTGTGCAAGGTACCTGTTCAAGGTTCTCTTATGGAAGAGTCAAATATAATAAGTTGGTATTTACTCATTAAATGCCTACCATGCACTAAGCGTTCTATTTGTTGTTGTTGTTACAGTTCGGCCCAGGCTGGGTTTGAACCTGCCACCCTCAGTATATGGGGCTGGCGCTGTATCCACTAAGCCACAGGGGCCACCCACACTAAGCATTCTAAACAGCCCAAGGCATTATCCCATTCCTTCTGTTCTGACTGAAGAGGGCCCTAGAGAGTGGCTGAGGCTTTGACCTAGATCCAAAAGATGACAGAAGGTCAACAGATATTCTGCGGCAGGCTTAGGATAACTTGATGAAGAAGAGATTTAGTATGACTTCTCTAGAGAAAAATGCAGAAGTCAGGGATGTCCCTGGCAATGTCGGAACAGACTGGCGCAAAGTCAAACATTGTTAAACCAGAAACTTACGATAAAGCTAAATTTTAAGAGAAGCCACAATAGTTAAGAGAAATAAATATGAAGCTGTTGCTCTGGTGGAGTCAGGAGTGGGAAGTCTAAATTTGCACCTCCCAACCCTCTTCTTCACCTTCTAACCATGCCAAAAATGGTAGTGCTTAAAAACTGAATCAAATTTTGGAAGACTCTTGGGTGCATCTCTGTGCAACACAGTCTGAAAACCATTGCAATGGTGCAAATGGTAAAACAGGTGGATGGAGACCCAGGATAAGGAATGTCTATGAGGATGGAGAAAGAGGGGCAGAAGGGGGACTCAGTGCCTCCCTCCCATCCACCCCTAGAACCTTTGCTCAGTCCCAGCTGCATCTTATGCACCTGGCCTCTTCTCTCCTTGTACTATTCTCCCTGTTTTCCTTTTCTTTCCATCCACTGCCTCATGCTAGCCTAGGCTCATAGTCTGAGCCCAATGTTTGACATTAATTTTGTTTCTTGACCTTGGTTATAATTCACATTTGCCTCTTACTTACTAGAAAGAACCCAGCCTGACTGAGCCCTATACCTTTGGAGCCCTAGCATGGACCTAGAAAGCCACTATTTTTGCCTCGCTCCTGTGAAAGTAAGGAAAAATGAATGAAAAGCATCTGGCAAGTGATTATATATTGAGCTAGAACTAACAAAGGGAGGAAAAAAGGTGGAAAGGACATTATTAAGTCCTGTGTATGTACCAGGGACATTGCTGAGTTATATATATCCCTGGGTTATATATATATACATACACACATACATATGTACAGGGTGGCCGTAAAGTTTGCATGCAATTTAAAATAGTGTGCAATTTTAAATTGCACACAAACTTATGGCCACTCTGTGTGTGTACATATGTTATATGTCTGTGGATAATCTGTATGTATACATATATGTATAGGTATGTGTGTACCACATGTGGGTGAGTGTATGTAACTACCTGTGTAGGATCTAGGATGTAATTGTTAGCTAGCAAGTGGCAGAGCCAAGATTCAAACCCACATCTGTCTGACTCTGATAGTCTTAAGCTTGCTATTTTATGGATTCTAAGTTTCTTTATTTTCTAAACCATCTGTATTTGAGTACACTGTAACAATCAAACCTCATTTCCCATTTTTTTTTTTTTTTTTGAGACAGAGCCTCAAGCTGTCCCCCTGGGTAGAGTGCCGTGGCATTACAGCTCACAGCAACCTCCAACTCCTGGGCTCAAGTGAATCTCTTGCCTCAGCCTCCCAAGTAGCTGGGACCACAGGTGCCCGCCACAACGCCTGGCTATTTTTTGGTTGCAGCCGTCACTGTTGTTTGGCGGGTCCAGGCTGGGGATTCGAACCCGACACCTTAGGTGTACGTGGCTGGCGCCTTAGCCCGTTGAGCTATAGGCGCCGAGCCCTCATTTCCCATTTCTAGCCAATATCCTTTCCTCTCCCTGTCCTCTCTCCTCTCTTCTGGAGCTCCTATGATGTATATATCGGTATGCTCCATGGTACCTCGCTGGACTCCGAGGCTCTCTTCATCTTTGTTAATTCTCAGATCCACTGATTCTTTTTTCTGCTAGCTCAAATCTTGTTGAATTTCTCTACACATGTCAGTTACTGCGCTTTTCAAAACTCTAGAATTACTATTTCATTTTTTACATAATTTCTATCTCTTTATTGATAGTCTGTGTTTGATGAATCTCATTCTCATACTTTCTGTTTTTTCATATGATTCCCTTTGGCTCTTTGAGTATATTTGTAATAGCTGAATTAAAGCCTTTGTCTAATAAGTCTAATACCTGGGCTTCCTCAGAGACAGTTTCCATTTACTATTTTTTTTCTCTGATCATGGGCCATACTTTCTTTTCTTTCTTTTTTTTATTATTAAATTATAGCTGTGTACATTAATGCAATCATGGAGTACAGTGTGGTGTTTTCATATGCAATTTGAAATATTTTCATCAAACTGGTTAACATAGACTTTATGTCAATTTTCTTAGTTATTGTGTTAAGACGTTTATACTCTACTTTTAGAAAGATTCACTTGTACCCTTGTAAGACAACCATAGAGGTGATCCCTCCAATCATCCTCCCTCCACCCAGCCACCCCTCCCCCCTTCTCTCCCCCTCCCCTAAATTCTTAGGCTGTAATTAGGTTATAGCTACTAGTTTCATAGTAGGGCTGTGTACATTGGATATTTTTTCTTCTATTCTTGTGATACTTTGCTAGGAAGAACATTTTCCAGTTCCATCCATGTAAATATGAAGGAGGTAAAGTCTCCATCTTTCTTTATGTCTGCATAGTATTCCATGGTGTATATATACCACAGTTTATTGACTCATTCGTGAATTGATGGGTACTTGGGCTTCTTCTATGACCTCACAATTGTGGATTGGGCAGATGAATCCAGCTACCTACCATTGTTGTTTGTTTTTAAGAATGGAGTCTCACTCTGTGGCCCTCGGTAAAGTGGCCTGGTGTCATAGCTCACAGCAACCTCAAATTGCCTTGTTCAAGTGATCTTCTAGTCTCAGACTCCCAAGTAACTGGCACTTCAGGCATGCACCAAATTCCTGGCTAATTTTTCTAATTTTTAGTAGAGACTTGCTCAGGCTGGTCACTCTTGCTCAAGTTGGTCTTGAACTCCTGAGCTTGAGCAATCTGCCCAGCTCAGCCTCTCAGAGTGCTATGATTCCAGGCATGAGCCAGTGCACCCAGCAGGAAGCTGATGTTTTTACTCATCTCATTGTTTTAAAGCACCATTATGAATTCGGGTTGTACAGTAGTTAACGTATCATACATGTGTCTATATGTGTGTGTGTGTGTCCTATCTATCATATATATAGAAACCATAAACAAGAGGCAACAGCAGCTTCTCGAACCTGATTTTCTTCAAGGTTCCCTGTGTTGTAGGCACCTGTAATACTGTAGGAAAGTTTTCTCGTCGCCCTGCTCCTAGGTGGGTTCTGTTCTGCATGACCAGGAATGGTCTGGCCAGACAACTCAATGGCTGCGAGGGAATTCTGCCAACTAAGTGTCTCTCTATTTCTGCCCTCTGCTTGTGATCCCATATGATCAGGCTGGAGACAAAAAGAACAAAAACAACAGCTATCTATATAGAAAAAAAAGAATCGCCAATAATATAGATTACCATAGAATTTTCGTTTTTTCTCTCTCCTATCTTTTCTCTGGAAATGAATTCACTGGAAAATGAATTTTTAAAATAGCATTCAACATCATATAATATATAAAATAATTAAAAATTCATTGAACAAATGCTATGGAACTCTACAATAAAAACTGAGACTACAGCTGAGGATTTTTCCCCCAAAGAACTACAAGCATTTATATTTTATTCGTGGTTTGAAAGATTCAATGTTTTAAAAATGTCTACTCCCTGCAAACTGACCAATTAACTCAAACTGGTCCCAATCTAAATCCCAAGCCTTCATTTGTAGAAACTGACAAGTTGATTCTCAAATTTATACAGAAATACGAAACACCTAGGATAGCAAAAACATATTGGAAAAGGAAGACCAAAATTTCTGAATCCATGTTCTCTGCATGCAAGAGAAATTATAAAGCTGCAGTTCTCAAGACCGTAGTGATGTAAAGTGTAAAGTTCATTGGAGGATTGGAGTTAAGATAGATTGATGGAACAGAATTAGCATGAGAGAGTCCAAAGAGTATCTGCACATATGTGGTCAACTGATTTTTAACAAAGGCATCAAGATAGAGTCACAAGGAAATGATGATCCTTTCAATATACGTTCTCGAACTACTGTGTGGTGTATCTTCATGCAAACATAAATAAACCTTGACCACTATATTAAATGCTTGGTACTTGTGCAACAAATTACCACAAACTGATAGTTTAAAATAGCAGCTGTTTATTCTCTCCCAGTTCTGGGGCATAAAAATCTGCAATCAAGGTGTTCACAGGGTTAGTCCTTTCTGGGAGCTTGGAGGGAGAATCCATGTCACATTTCTCTCCCAGGTGTGGCATCTGTCTGCAAACTTTGCCACTCCTTAGCTTGTGCCAGGGTAATTCCAGTCTCTGTCTCTGTCTTCACATGGCCTTCCCCTGTGTGTGTCTGTGTTTCAAATAACTTTCTCTTTTCTAAGGATTTAGAGGCCCCTCTAAATTTTGGATGACCTCATCTCTAGATCTTTAATTGCATTGCATTGCATGTACAAAGATCCTATTTCCAAATAAGGTCACATTCACAGGTACCGCAGATTAGGACTTGGGCATACCTTTTGGGGCCCCATAATGCAATCTGCTACAAACCCTATGAAACCCCATGCATGAGAAGTAATTTACAATGCATCATAGACCTTAAAGTAAGAGCTAAAATTAGAAAAGTTCCAGAGGGAGAAATATAGAGAAACATTTTTATGACTGCAGCTAAGCAAAGTTTTCATAGATCATGTGCACAAAAACTTAAAGCATTAAAAACAAAAAATAAAGGAAAAAGAAACACTGGCCTCCAAAAGAATAAAAGTATTCTAATCTTAAAGAATCCTGATAAGAACTTTTAAAATGAACACATCTATTAGGGGAAAAATATAGCTGACAAAATGCTTGTATCTGTGTTATTTAATGACTTTTTATAACATATATATACATGAAATAAGCACATGAAAAAAGCATCAATATCAATAGAACTACAGAAATTCAAATTAAACATATAAGTCACCAAGTTCACACCTAAGAGAAGAAAAAACAAGAGTCCATATAAAGACTTATGCCCAGATGTTCATAGTAGTAGATTTAGATATAATGACTCCATCTGAGAAAATGCACATTCACACTACTGGGTAATAAAAAAGAATGAACAGTTGCTATACACGTGCAGGGATGAACCTCACATACTTATATGAAGCTAATGAGGTTGGACACAGGAGAGTGCTTGAGATGAGGAAAAAATATCCACCCTAGGATTGCTAGAGACTGGAAAAGCAAAAGTGTTTTTGCTGCTCTCACATACACAACCCATCACTCAGTGAATACTTCACCTCTGGTCACCCAAATGTGCATGTGATCCTCCCCTCCAACAGCAAGTTCTCCAGTGGACACTGAGTATCCCATACTGTAACTCAACTCTGACACCAGCATTTTAGAATTTAAAGGACTTTACTACAGGAGTGGGAGTCAGGTCCTGCAGGTTGAGAGCTCAGTGCCACAAGGTCACCTCTCACACCAGATGCCCTGACTGTTCGCATAGTTAATCCTTTAGTTAACTACCTCCCTATGTTGATATTCAAGGGATGTGGAGAGTTGTTTTTCTTATCCAATGGTTCCACAGGGCCAACCTCTGGACTTGAACATCCATGCAATTTAGTATCTGCTGGACATTCTGGAACCCTTTGGATACCAAGGGACAAGTTAATAGTTTATCACAGTCTTCTAACCAACCATGAGTTCCTATGATCCCTTCCATGGGTTCTATGAATTTGCTAGAATGCCTCCAAGGACTCAGGCAAACACTTAATGTTTATTGTAAAGGTCATGACAGCAGATATAGCAGGACAGCTAGATGAAAAAGATACATAGGTACCAGGGAGGGGCTCAGAGATTGTAGCTTATATTGACAAAAATGCAGTAGATGGGAACTTTTGGGGGGCAGTTGAATATATTCCATATGTTGATGTAAGTTACGAAGGTGTACATATCGGTTAAAAGTAATGGATCTGTGTGATTTTATTTTCTGTGAAATTAAACCTCAGTACGCTTGGCCTCAAGAAAGAACATTCAGATTTTTACTCAGTAAACATTTATCACTGTGCTAATCTTTGAGGACAGCAGTATTAAGCAGACTACAGAGTCACTCCATGTGAGATCTGTGCTGAGACTGTAGGCTAGTTTGGGGATTACCACTGAGGCTAGGAAAAGTGCTGATGACAACTTGCACAACTGGTCAAAACGTTCCTAAGGTACCGTCTGTTTAAGGAATTCTACAGTGAACGTGTCTTTTTTCTTACTACTTCCTTTCTGTATGAATTAGGGTAAGTCAGACTGACATTGCCTCATCTCATTTATAAAACGGGAATGCCAGCTTTTTATCAGACAAGTCTCTTCAGAATATGTTAAAAGCCCAGAATAACTTCCCAAAATTTTATAGTTTCACAATAGTTAAATATGGTAATTTTAAACTATGAACTTCAAACTGGAGACAAGTAATTTAGTAGAAGGTTCTTGAATTTGTTTCCTTTTCCAATGGGAAGTTATAAGAGGAAAGTTTGAGCACGATTACATATTTTCTTGATTGTTGGCAGGAAAATGTCTTTCTTGCTAAATTCTTTAATTCTCCTTAAAAACATCTTCTACTTCCTGAAATAATTTCTGCCATTACTGCCAGAATAAAAACATATATATCATTACTTGTGTTAAAAGCAAAGTTACATCCAGCAGAATTTTAAGTTAGCATCTATAGCTCAAAAATAAGAATACATATAAAACAATAAGAATACAACCTTTGACAATTAAAAAACCGATGACCTAACTGCTTAAGTTAGTAGATACATTAAGAAACATTTACCAATAAATTTTTTCAATTTTATCTATAAGATGTTAATATATTATCTTTGTCAAGTGGGATAATGCCATTCATTTTATTAATGTTTTGTAATTTACATTTATCTTATGTGGTATATATTTAAGTAAGTGAATACATACATTATTTTCTAAATAACAAATATTTTTAATGAACTAACTCAAGTTTATAAAATAGGAGCTGAACGAGAATCTATGCAATTAAGAAACTATTTTACTCCTGAAGCAGTATCACCAAGCACGTTGCCTTAGTGAGCTAATCCACATATTTTGGAGATGTACATTGTCATGACAATCCAAAGGAAAAATTCTGTGTTACCATCATGCATAAAAAAAATTGCTGCTAGGGAAGTGCCTGTGGTTCAAAGGAGTAGGGCACCAGCCCCATATGCTGGAGGTGGGGGGTTCAAACCCAGCCCCAGCCAAAAACTGCAAAAAAAAAAAAAAATTGCTACATTTATCCAAGTCAATTACTGAAGACAATTCTATATAAAAGCATGAAATCATTGAAAGCAGCCATTACACTTACATTGTATAATTTGGGTTTTCTTACTCTTTTTTGAGACATGGTCTCACTCATTGTCTTGGGTAAAGTGTGCTGGTGTCATAGCTTACAGCAACCTCAAACTCTTGGACTTGAACAATCCTCTTGCCTCAGCCTCCCGAGTAGCTCTGACTACAGGCATGGGCCACTGTGCCCGCTGTTTTTTCTATTTTTAGTAGATATTGGTCTCACTATTGCTCAGGCTGGTCTTAAATTCCTGAGATGAAGCAATCGGCCTGCCTCAGCCTCCCAGAGTGCTAGGATTATAGGAGTGAGCCACCACACCTGGCCCATCATATAATTTTTTTTTAAAAAAATGAGCTCTTAGCTAGTTGTGGTAGCTCACACCTGTAGTCCTAGCACTCCAGGAGGCTGAGGCAGGAGGATAGCTTAAGCTCAGGAGTTAGAGACCAGCCTGAGCAAGAGTGAGACCCTGTCTCTACTAAAAATAGAAAAACTAGCTGGGCATTGTGGCAGGTGCCTGTAGTTCCTGTTACTTGGGAGGCTGAGAAAAGAGGATCACTTGAGCCCAAGAGTTTGAGGTTGCTGTTAGTTATGATGCTACAGCATTCTACCCAGGGTGACAGAGTAAGACCTTCTCTCCAAAATAATAATAATAATAAACTTGCAACTCCTTTCCATCTCTGAAGGTAGATCATGTGGCTACTAATATTGAGAGATGCTGAAAACTGATTATGAGTCTAATTCAATTTCATTTTGTATTGATGAAAGAATTAGCAAGGAGTTTCACTGGCTTCTGGAAAAAATGTGCAGAAATCTTCCTTTAAGAAGAAAATTCATTGTCATGAAATGCCATTTTCATGGCAAACGGGTAGGCGTGCCATTAGCCACCCGCTTTTACTAATATTTGGAAGCGTGAAATGATTTTAAAGATTAGTATGATAAAATAATCTTGTTTCATCAAAATTTTAGTAGTTTATGTAATTTTTGCTTTACACCTGGGTAGTGATAATTATGCACAATATATATATTTTTACTACTAAAATACATCATTTATCTACAAACAGAAAAACACTAATGACACTATTAAATTCTTAAAAATCTAGTTGAAATGGAAGGGCTTCCTTTGACAGGCAAGCTCATACAGGATTCTTCCGAATATGCCCTTTGAAAAACATGTCCTGCTGGTGCTTACAACACTTTTTGATCCGTGGGGTCTTTCTTTTAATGCACACCACAGCAAGCGATGCCACACACCTGTTGCTTCTCCCTATCTTCTTTTTGTAAATTTAACCCCTCAAACCGATTAACATCTGCGTCTAACATGAAGTTATTTGTTGAGGACTGGGCAGGGGAGGACTAAAAGCATCTGGTTAGTTGCCAATTTACAGTTATGATAAAAATAATCAGTTTGAGGAAACATAGGAACAATAGAATTACCGGGAATAAAATATGTATAGTAAAGCTCAGATTTCAAGTGCCCCAAACTAAATCTCTCCAATTTCAAAACACTGTCAAGAGCGAATCACTTGTAGGGATGTTAGTTAAAGAAGAGAATCACTTCTGTTCATGTTGTCTTGTAGGTTGTGAGCTGTTGCCTTCTGTCTGGAAGGCATGACAACCCTTAGAAATCCCCATGTCACTGTTGAGGACTGCGGACCCAGCAATTGCATAACTAGCTCTATTAGATGACTTGATTTGATCATTCTTATAAGCAGGGCCTCACCTTGCTATGCTGAATTCTTACTATTCTATCCAGTGCCTTTAATAACGAAGGAAAAGATAGAGAGAACATATTCAGGAGATCTTGTTTTATAGATGAAGGAACAGACATCTAATTTTTATAAGATGAAACATCTATATATCCCTTTTATGAAATCCCTCAGATATTTTCTTATTTCAGAATTAGTGTTGTAATTTTTTGTTGGTGAAAAGATTTGAAACGTTCAGTCATCAGCCACGAAAACTATTTTTGTTGATGCCTTTGCAAATGACATGAAAATAACAAATACAATAACATTCTATAAAAATGATTTCAATATGTTATCGAGTTGGTGTTAGTAATTTCTCTACATTAGGCTTTTATCCCCCAAACTGTAGACTTGAAGGATTTCTTTGAAATGATATTAAAAAAAGATTAGAGAAATCACTAGTGTCATCTGTTGGTGAAACTGAAAAATACAAGATAACTTAGAATTGAATTTCTAAAAAAAAAAAAAAACTATCATACTGAAGTTCATTGAAAAAGCATCTATGTTATTCTGAGACGAATAGAACAGTTTTGTACCTTATTTTTCATATCATCTCACTAAAATCAGTGAGTTTCATTTTGATAATGGTGGAGGATGATGTGACATGTTTTATAACATAAGTTATATGTGAGGCTGTTTTAGATGAGTAGATATGGGTATCTACATGTAAATAGGGATGGCACTGCAGAAGGAAATAGTGACACCTCTGTCTCGGTCTTTTCACGCTGCTCTAACACAATACCTGAAATGGAGTAATTTATAAACAAGTCTCACCGTTCTGGACGTCCAAGATAGAGGTGCCAGCACATCTGGTGTCTGGTGAAAGCTCACTCTGTGCTTCCAAGATGGTCCCTTCTTGCTCTGTCCTCGCACGGTAGAAGATGGAAGGGCAAAGGTGAGGGATGTGTTGTCATGTAGCAGGAGAGTTGGAAGGTCCAGGCTCTTGGAAGCCATTTTAGAAGAGTGTATATCTCCTTCATGAAGATGGCCCCCAGCCCTCATGTTCTAATCACCTCTCAAGTGCCCTCCCTCTAAGATCCTGATTAAGGTCAAGTTCCAACATACAAATTCGAATGGGTTACATACGTTCTGACCAAGCAATTTCCCTCCACTTTCTATCAGTGGCTGTGTTAAGGCAGATGGGCTGCTTTGAACCAGAGGACCAGAACTTTATGTTCAGAGTATGGGAGACAGAAAGAAGCATTGTCAAGTTTTTTTTTTTTTGTTGTTGTTCAATTGAGTATTAATCCCTAATACCCTAAACTCTCTTTATCTTATCACCACTCTTTTATTCTAAAAACTCACAAAAAAATGAAATGGCAGTGATTTCAAAAATTCAAAAAGCAATTGGGTTCTGGAGGAAATGAGGCCCATGCCTTCTATAGCTTCAAAAAGAACTCGCACAGGGATGGGAGAGGCTATACAACCCGACCCGGGTACTTCTAATGTGCCAGGGGCCACCCAAAGGGGCCTCCAGTTGGCAATTGCTAGAGATTTTGCTCAAAATACAGAATCTCAAGCACCACAGAGACTGAAGAATCAGAGTTTACATTTTAATAAGGTGCTCTTCATCATTTCAAAGCTGTGGATCACGTCACTTACCTTATTTAAGTTTCACAAATGATTTACGCTACATACTTTATTGCCATTTTACAGATAAAGGAATAGATTTCCATAGATTTTTTTTTCATACTTTTCTACGTAATCCAAATATAGCAAGAAATTTCCCAGCAAAGCAAAATATTTATTGCTGTTTTTGGTCAATGCAAAAATATTTTAACAGTTTGAGAGTGTGCATGTGTATAATTGTATCAATACCACTTGTAGCTTTGGGCAAGTTTCTCAACTTCTTTTTATTTCAGAATCATTATCCACAAACAATAATCTGGTAGCAGAATAGTGGTTGTCAGCTGTAAAGGACCTACAGCCCTTTAGAGAACAAATATTTCATAATGCCACTTTTATTATCTCGAAATTAAATTTGCAGCCATGTCGTCTAGCTCTTCCCATAATCTAGGAAAATGGAGAATTGATGTCAGGTCTTAATATAATGGAAAAACAAAAGGAAGTCAATTAAAGTAATATAATTTTCAGTGGTGTAATCGTGTTAGTGTGACTACAGTAGAAGATGAAATACAGCGGTCACCTGTTTGCGTCTCTTCCTCCAGAATTATTGTGAATTTCAGAACCACGAATGCAAAGTGATATAAATGCTTGTATTAGCTATTTATATGCTGCCAAATAGCAAATAACCCTTTTTATTGTGTTAAGGTAAAAAATGAAATCATCCTTTGATTTTCTGAGTTTATACAATTTGACCGATGTGGAAGGAATTCTGACTAGACTGGACAGAGCCTTAGCCAGGCTCCACCCCTCTGGACGCTGGACATGGACCAGCCCGTAGTTAAAGCCCCTCCTGCCCTCAAAAAAAGTCTACTGGCTTCCAGTAAAAACATGGCCCAATCAACTGTTCTATCACACCACCTGCACTTTCTCCTCCTGGCAGCCAGCATTTTCTAGTTTTATTAACTCCTTCCTATAAAATAAATAAATGAATGAATAAATAAATAAATAAATAAATAAAGCAAGCAACCCTTTCTCCTTGCCCTGGGAGATGCTAGAAGACCTGTGATCAAAGCATTCTCTGTATTGCTATAGCTCTTTTCCTCCCATTGCAATAGTCTTTCTGAATAAAATCTCTCCTTACCTAAGCCTGCACTTCCTTTTGTTTTGTTTGTTTAGCATATTGACTCGCTGGCAAAGGCAACTTATCTTTGGAAGGATTTCACACTGTGTTCATCTTACATCGGCCCCTTTTGATGTTGTTAAAGACAGCCTTCATAGCTGAATTGTAATAAATTTACAGAAAAAGGGGAGTCAGATGTAAGAAGCTACAGTCCCCCTTCAAGAGCTATAGTCTAGTTGGCAGGTCTGAGTGCTAAATATGTTGTGTTTGAAAGTGAAATAGAATTATACATAAGGATCAGATGATTGGGAAAAGATTTTTGAAAGTTGTGTGAGATACAAAAGTTTTCTTCACTCTGTGAAGCTTTGCATGCATTGAGATAGGTAGCAATCCTGGCCTATGACTACCAGATGCCTTAGTGTTCCCGTTCGTTATAATTCCCGTTTGACATACCCACATGCCAAATTGTTACCTAGACAATCAGATTGCCTTCAGTGAAAAGCTCTGTACAAAAAGTCATCAAGCTCCTATTTTAAAAATAAGGACTATATACCAAAAAGCAAGAACTAGATACGAAAAGTGGTTTATTTACAAAATTATATGTCTTTTATTAGTTGGATCTAACAAATCCCTGAAATAAAGTCATAATATCTGTGCACGTTTTCATGGACATATGTGTGTATTTTTACCTCCCTTCATTCCAAAAGGATTTTTTGAAAACCCATTATTTTATTTGTTTATCTTTTGATATATTTCCAAGGCTGGTATATAAACAGGACGACAAAACCATCTTTATAAAATATAAAATTGTAACTCTTAAAAAGGCTTTGTATATTTAATTTCCATAAGTATATTTACATTATTCTAAATATGTTATGGGAACATATTACTTATGGAAGTTCTAGTCATTAAAGCCATAGGAAAATTGTTTATTTTTTCCCCCATTCATTCATTCAATAATTAAATATGCAAAAATATGACATTAAACTAGGAAATACTCATGAAGGCTACATTTTACTGAAGGGTGAAATATAAAGAAAGAAAGGCACAATGTAAAACAAAGAAAACCATCAAATAAATACATAAAGAATAATAAATGCTAGGGAGAGAATTGAAATTGAACCACGATGGAGAAAAATAGGGTCACTACTTCAAACTAGGTGTTTAGAAGAATCATTTCTAATGATATAACCCGTGAGATGATATCTGAATTGTTAGGAAAGCAGTAGGTGTGTGGCAATCAGAAAGAAATGCTGTTTTGCATTAGGAAAAGCTTGTCTAGCAGCCTTGGCATCAAGTAGGCATGAAAGACAGAAAGAAGCACAGTGGGACTAAACTCTGTGGGCAAGGAGTGGAGGTTACAAGAAGTGGGCGGGGTCCAAACTGTACTTTACTTAAAAATCATACATTTGCAGTAACCTAACATGCTATATTATTCAGGACAGCTCAGAAAGGAGGTGATCTATATTCATCCATCCACCCACCCATCCACCCATTTGTCTACCGCTCACTCATTCATTCATCTAATCATGCATACATGCACCCATCATCCACCCACCCTATTCATTCATTCATCCGTCCATTCATTCATTCATTCATCTAATCATGTATGCATGCATCCATTATCTACCCATCCTATCCATCCATGCCCCCACCCTATCCATCCATTAATCCATTAATCTATCCATTAATTCATTCATCTAATCATGCATGCATGCATCCATCATCCATCCATCCTATCCATCCACTATCCATCTATTCATTCATTCATTCATCTAATCATGTATGCATGCATCTATCATCCACACATCCTATCCATCCATCCACCCGCCCTATCCATCCATCCATCTATTCATTCATTCATTCATTTATTCATCTAATCATGAATGCATGCATCCATCATTCACCCATCCTATTTATCCATCCACCCACCCATCCATCCACCCAATCATTCATCTAATCACACAGCATCCATTCATCCTTCCGTTCATCTATGCATTCATCCATTTGTTAACAAACACTTATTCATCCCACACTGTGTTACATTCTTTTTCAATCATAAGTACAATGTTAACTAAATTCCCTGTCACTTATCATAAAGAGCTCACAGTCTGGTGGTAAACAGTTTATTTTACAATGAATAGAGAACTGTTCCCACCACTTCCCTCTTTCACATTTGTTGTGCTGAGTTCCAATACTCTATCTGCTGGGAATTTCACCCAGTTGAGTTGTCAGCCTCCCCGCAGTCACAAAGTAATGATTCTCTGTGGTGTCTGACAACAATCAAGGCCCTTATCTCCAGATAACTTACAAGATAAAGCCTGTGACTGCCGCATCAAACCAGACTAATGTGCCTCTCTTCTTTTATGAGAACACATGCCTTTAGTTATAGCTTTAGACGGATACACTGGTGGTGACGATAAATAGATGTATTGCATTGTCTGCCTAAGTATACAGATACACAAATAGATAAATTCAACGGGGAGAAAGGCAGGCCTTGGAATCTCAGTGCCTCTTTCCTGGGAAAGCTGATTGCTAGTGCCTCCGCAGAAGGAACCTATTTACTTGTAACAAGGACCATGCCAGGCTGAAATGACAACTTCTGGAGTAAATATTTTAAACCATTAGGGAAGAAGAAATTACTCAACCTCAAGTCCTGGTAAACCAATGAACCTTGTCATATCACACTTTCCCCTTGGTAACTTTATGTTGTAGTCCCCTAAAGGCATAACTATTAATTAGACACTATGGCTGTTATTCAGATTTGATTTTGAGGAAGAAAGGAGGTGTGTGTGGGGGTGGTGGTGGTCTACACAGCATGCTCATTAAGAAATAGATTTTTCTGTTTCCTAGATGGAATTTCTGGCATCTCCAACCTCTATATGGTTTTTTTCTATATTTATCAGAAAAAGGTTGAGTGCTCGGCATGCTATCTTTACTGTGATGGCCCTGCCATAGAGAAAAAGTTGAAATGTTTTTAATGGAGAATTAGAGAAGACATTCACTAAAAATATACTGCAGTGCAAATATAGAAATTTCTCACCCCACCTTTTTCCAGTAAGAAAATCCCTCTAAAAATCGCAGCTGTGTTATAAAATATCATCAGAATGATACAGTTGACTTTCCTGCTCAGGGTCAGTTCAGAAATGCTGGCATCTAAATAAAAATATAGTTCAAGCTTCCTGCACATAAAAACAAAACAGTTAGGATTTGGCTGTTCCCTCCTATAGCATCCCTGAGATAAATCTTAGACGGAGGAGTGGAGAGAATTCAGGCTGTTGTTAAAAGCATGTTTCCATTTTGCAAACATGAGAGTTTAACAGCCCAGGGTTACGGTTAAATAGTAGCTTGCTCACAGTCAGACATAAAGAAGCTGTTCCCTAAATCTGGTAAAGCTGGACTTTCTACACAGTGCAGATGTATTTTGGAGGTGACCCAGGATGTTACTCTTCCTTGGAGAACCACCACTTCTACCCAGCTGTCCTGAGCAGCCATTAATTTACCCGAGGACCCAGATCCTTTGGGGGCAGTTGATTAGATAAAATATCCATTTAGACTCAGTTTGGACAACTCAGATTCTCTTTCTGAGGAATTTGGAATTCCAACTTAACTTTAGTTTATGCTGGTGAGTTCATTGGGGTACAAAGAAAATCAGATGTGGTATGATGGCCATTGACATGGAAACATAGAGTTATACAGAGGGAAAAAGCTAAGAAAATTTATACTGAGAACAGAAAAACCCTCACTGTACTCTGTGCCCTTGACTCCACCCAATTTGCTTTGATAGCGTCACTGAGTTTGAAAGCTTTTATCTTTTGCAAACAAAATTATTTTAACCAAAAACCACTCACGTAATTTAAGGCACAAAACTTATCTCCTCCTCCATAGTTAACGTTGTACTTCACTGGAAGTAGGTCTGTGTTGAAATATTATATTAAACAAATATCTAGTTCAGTGTTCCTCAGAGTCAAGAAGTCATGTTATCAAATGCCATTTAAGAACCTAATATATACAAGACTTTGAAAGTTTGGGAGAATAGCAAGGTTACTATGATGTCCTTGACCTTGTAGATAGGTAGACAGGGCCCTTGCAGCTATCTTTCTGGAATACTGTAATGCATAACATACAGGTATCTTTATGTAATGACCAGACACAGCAAATGAATGGATTGCCCTAGTAGGGGTTTTACTTGGTACATGCAGACACAGACAGAGCCAGAGAAATATCCCAGGAGCTTTCAAGAATGTAATAAACCAAATTATCTGAGAAGAGACTGAAATGAAATGATGTGATTAGCTCCTCTGCTTACATAGACCTGTCCTTGGAGAAATCCAATTGCAAATGCTTAGAGTATCCGTCTAAAGAAAACAGTCCGATAACATACCAAGAAATCTATAAGTCTAATAGGTTAATGTCAAACTACTGTTAGTTGGAAATAAAAGCTTGGCAATTAATCTCTAAAGGCAATAGTTGCAAGTGTTAGGAAATGATTACGTATGGAAGTGTTAATAAGACCTATTTAACAGATAAGGCATCAGATAAACTAAGGTGCTAATGAAAATTATCAGAGCACTGGGCTACATTGAGGTTTCATAGCTGTCTAATTTGGGGCAGAGGGAGTTTAGTAAAATGAATAACAGCGAGATTTAGAATACACAGATATCTAGCATACTGTGGTTAGAAATAGAGATTTGATGAGAGATGTGACTAATGTTAATTAAACTGCAGCCTCAGTACTGGTGGAGCTGTCCCAGTCTAGTTCCATTTCACATCACAGACTGCTTCCAGATGCTCAGACAAGTCACGGTTCTTGGCTCACAAGACAATCCTCAGGCTACCATTCAAATTCCATCCTTACCACCCATTAACTATGACTTTGGGCAAGTCATGTCTGTGAACTTAGTTCTTTTTACAAAATTTTACTTTATTTTAAAATAGTAAGGGGTACCAATGTGTTTGTTAAATGGATAGTTTTATAATGCTTTAATGAGGGTTCTAAGTGTGCCCTGCAGATATTGCTATAGTCTTCAAAGAGCAACCCCGTGGGCACTTCTGCCAAATGGCATCAGTAAGCCCTGCAGTGTCCTGATCAGCCTTAAGCGAGTGCCTGGGTCAGACTGGGAAAGGGGGAAGCAGGACAGGGTCATGATCTGGGCAAAATGGGGCATAAACACCTTTGTTCCTCCATCCAGGGCATTCTTTCTCGTCTTCATTTTTTTTCTTACTTTTTTGACTTTGCCACTTACACTAAGGGATCTTTTTCTTTCTTGTTTTTTTTTTTTTTGAAACAGAGCCTCAAGCTGTCCTCCTGGGTAGAGTGCTGTGGCATCACAGCTCACAGCAACCTCCAACTCCTGAGCTCAAGCGAGTCTCCTGCCTCTGCCTCCCAAGTAGCTGTGATCACAGGCACCTGCCACAACGCCCAGTTATCTGTTGGTTGCAGCCATCATTATTGTTTGGTGGCCCAAGCTGGATTTGAACCTGCCAGCTCTGGTGTATGTGGCTGGCGCCTTAGCCACTTGAGCCACAGGTGCCAACCCAGGGATCTTTTTCTTATGCTCAATTTTCCTTTACCTTGGGAGGCAAGTATCTGCCTGGTCGACATTCCTGCCACTGACAGTCGGGTGCTCCTTATGCTCTGCAAATGTCATCAACCCAGTCAGTCTGAAGAAATATCCAGGGAGGGAAACCACTTCCCCAAGGTGAACTGATGAATGTCCAGTAAGTCAACCACAGTGTCAAGGTCACATGATGGTACCCAACACATGAATGTGCCCCGCATGACAGATTTTTAGGTGGCATCTACCCTCTTCCTAGCCCAGCATCTGCTGAAGCAATAACCTTGCCCACCCCACAATGCTCCCAGTCACCTGTGTGATCCACTGGTCATTGACAACTTTTTCTTAAAAATGATGAATTCACTATTTTCCGAAATATTTACCTATCTATGACTCTCTTTTCAGTTATGATCTGTCTTCCTTACTGCTCTATGGGGCATGATACAGTTGGGGGGGGGTTGGAAAGGAGGTGTGGGCGTGTGGGCTGCAGTGTAACACCATTAAGGCAAAACTTAAGGCCAGAAACAGCCTATCTTCTCAGACGCCATCAGGGAGAGATGGGGGGGGGCGGCAAATGACATCCATTCCTCAGCAAGAGCTCCAGGGCGCTGGTCATCTTCTGGAAGCCACTTTAGGCAATCAGGAAGAACTGAACTAACTCTTACCTTTCCCTAAGAATAAGTCCTAGGTTATTCAAAATGTATGCTCCCAACAGAATATACAGAAAAGACACCGGCCTTACTAGAAGATTTATGGAGAGGAATCAATGTTCTCAATGAGGAGAATCAGTATTCTGAACAAGGACTTTATTTGGGGGAAGTGAATTTTCCTCTCTGGAAATGCTTGGAGAGCATTTTCTGTGTAAATCTGTTTCCAGCAGTTATAGGGCAGCAGAGGCACCTGGCCAACTAGAGGCCTGCAGGTGGGGCTTGGATGGGGCACAGGCTCCCTTTGGGGAATGGATGGGGTATCTCCCTGAGGCAGTAAGTGGTACTTAATTGCCACACCTTTCTAGGGCTCTCTGTTCTTGTCACGGATCTACCAAATCCTTATGTGGGCACTCTGGCCAGCAAAGGCATCTTTTTGGCTATAAGACTTAGCATGTGGCCCTCCTGTAAAGTCATTGAAGGTATGGTCCTGAGTGGGCTCTGTCTGCACTCCAGTGGGAACCTGGCAGCTCCCTGGGTGCTGCTTTTTTGCTTAGTGGACAGAGGGATCAGTATGTATTAGTGACAGTATCCCAGGTCCCCAGGCATGTCTTAGGGAAGCACCAGGAAGAGAATTTCTCACAAGCTGCAGAAAGAATGAGCTCTCTGAGACCCAAAGCAGGAGAGACAGGTGGAGGGGATGCAGGGTTGGGGACATCTCACTGTAGGAGGAAGAACCATCCACCCAGAGACAAGACATCAGAGGAGATACTTGGGAGCAAATCTTTCTGACCCTGTCACTGAGCCTCCTTCTGAAGATTGTTTCAGGAAACCAATGACTTGCTTTTGCCAGTGGTTTTTCCAAACCTCAAGTAAAAGGCAAAGGGCAAAAATTTATCTGGGAAAGGGCAGCTCCTGTCAGCATCTGGGCAGAAGATCGAGCTGTGTAAAAGCAGATCTGCCTTTACTGGGGCAGACCGTGGGAAGTTCCTAGAGAAGAAACAGCATCGGTACAAAATAGATGTCACTGGCCCCAAAGAGGCCCTTATGTCTCCAAGTTATCAGGAGGCAGAACCATATTACTTTCTTGAAATTTTTTTACTTCTTTTTTATTTTGTTTAGTTTTCAACTTTCTCTTCAGTTCCATTCATCTCCTTTGCCAGCCATATTCTGAATTCCATTTCTATCATAGTAGCAACTTCTCTGTCGTTGGGGCCCACTACTGTCTCTCCACTGTGATCTTTTTCAGGTGTCAAATTGTTTTTGTTTTTCACATTGCCAGTATTCTTTTGGTGGTTTCTTCTCATCTGAAGCCTCTTTTCTTAGCTCAGGGCTCATAGGTTTTCAGGGCACCTGTCTTTTACTGGGAACTCCCCTAATTAACTAGAAGAAAGGGTGGTCCCCCCTGGTGCTTTTCTCCCACTCTGAGATGTTGACGCAGCACAGGAGGTGTGTACACATGGAGGGCCTGGGGTGCAGCTGTTCTGATTTGTCCTGTTCACCTGTTACTGCCATAGTTCAAGTCTGTGCTGGATGCTCTTTTGGCTGAGTGTTGGTTGTTACCCAGATTGTAGTGAGAAGTTCAAGCTGGGGACTGGGTGAGACCCTCTCCACGGGGGCTGGCTTAGCGGAGACCTCTCTGACTGGGATCTTTCTGCAGAAGTGAAAAAGGCATTTGGAGAAGGTTATCTAGACTGTGGTCATGGATTCCAGGACTGTGGACCTTTGCTTGAACCAGGTTGAGATGTAATGGCAACTTGAGGTTGGGGGTCCCTGGCATGGCACTAAGACTTGAACATTCTAATCGCCTGTGGTAGTGGTGGAACTCAGGTGCGGGTGCCAGGGTCCAGGTGTAGTGCTGGAATCTTAGTGGCAGTATCTTGAGCTTAATGGGAGCTCTGGATCCATAGAAGGGGAACCTTAAACTTTGGCATGAGAGACACAGAGCTCAGACCAAGGAAGAGGCAAAAGTAGGGCTCTGAGAGGCCAAAGTAGGGCCAAGTGGGCTCCTGGCTGTTCTGAATTGGATGGAGGTGGCAGGGAGCAGTGGAGACAGCACAGTGGGTGGTGGGATGTTACAACATGGGGCATTAAAGTAGGTCTGCATAGTTGGCCAGCTGTTCTACAGGCGTGGTGACCACAGAGGCCAAGTAGCACAAGCAGAGGTCAGCTCTGGCCTCTGAGGGTCCATGGCATTCTCCTCCTCCCCCACTTCAGGTCCCATGGAACAGCTGGAGTCAGAGTCACTGCACTGGAGAACAGATGCATTAAGGATCTGGCAGCAGCAGAACCCAGGGTTCTGCCCCTCATGCCACCCCACACTCTCAGGTTCATGGCACCAGGACTGTGTGGGACTCAGCTTTGCTGCAGTAGCCTTTACATCACCTCCATGAGGTGAGAGGGAGCAGAAAGCCATACCCTTCCAGGGTGCAGCTCCCAGGAGCTCAGTCCACAGGCACTGGGGAGAGTGCACGGCTCCACGTGTCCCTGAGGAGAAGATACACCCAACTCTGGAGGGCTGGAGAGTTCAGGTGCTTTCCTCAGGCTCTCGGAAGCCAACAGACCATCCACAGGGGTGTAGGAACCAGAGCCATGGAGGATGCTCAAGTGCATCATCGGGAAACCAGCCTGGGTTTTCCCACCTAATTTGAGAACCAAAAAAGCAGCTTAATGGCATGCAGAGCTCTGAAGTCAGCTGGGGAAGATGGTGAGAGATTTTCTGTAGCATAACAGTTCCCAGAAGCAATACAACAGTACCCATGTTACTGCCATGCCAGGTAACCGCACCAGGAGCCTGGCCTGGGGCGATTGCACCTATAGGGGCATTGTCCTCAGGAGGTGATGGCTAAGCTTTTCTTGGTTTGAATCTGTGAACAATTCCTGTGCACTGTGCCAGGTCTGTCATGGGGATGCTGGGCCAGACCAAGGGGACCGGCATCCACTAGAGAGACTGAGGAAGCCTTCACAGAGGAGGGATTCTCCATGAAGGGAGATACACCAGAGTGGGTGTGAGAGGGGAGAACACATCCCAGTGGAGGAAAGCAGTGGAGACCCAGACTCAGCTAGTGAACACAGGGGGACTCTGGTAACCCCAGGCCCCATTCTCACAGGCAAACATCACCTGACACTCAGCAGTGGATGGGGTACAGCTCAGGCCAGCTCGCCCAGCCCCACCAGCTCCAGTATATCAGGAGAGTGTTCTGAGGATTCCAACTTTGAATCATCTGTATTTACTGAGTGGGCATTAGGGAGTTATGAAACTATCTAGAGCTTGAGAAGGTTTGACCTTCAAGTAAGATGAGGAGGACAGATAGTTCAACACATCACAGGACAACATCTTGGTTAGGGAAAGGAACAGGAAGAATCTTGATTGAAGCCTATGATGATGTGGTTGGAAAAATAATTGGCCCTAAAGTATGTCCACACCCTATGAATCTGTTGCCTTACATGGGATAGCAGGCTTTGCAGTTGTGATTAAGGGTATGTACATTGAGATAGAGGGAGTATGCTGGGTTATTCAGGTATGCCCAGTGTAACCAAGTAACCTTTCCCGATGTGTTAGAGCAGTGTTTCTCAACCTTCTAATGACACAGCCCTTTAATACAGTTTCTGTGGGTCACGACCCACAGGTTGAGAACTGCTGTAGAGAGATGAGGAAGGAGGACAGATTTGAAGTGTGAGTGGGGCTCAAACTGGTGCTGGCTTTGAAGATAGTAAAGGTGGCATGAACCAAGCCATAGACATGGCCCCTAAAAGTTGGGAAGGCCTTCAACTTTCCAAATAAGGAAACAGGGATTGCAGTGCTACATGCACAAGGATCTGACTTCTGTCAATGACCTGAATGAGACAGCAAATGGATCCTCCTAGGGTTTCCATAAAGGAACACAGCCTGTGGACACCTTAATTTTAACTCAGTTAGATCTATCTCAGACTTCCGACCTATAGACTTAAGAAAATATATTTGTATTGTTCAACCCACTAAGTTTGTAGTCATTTATTAGGGCAGCAATAGGAATCTAATTATATATAGAATAGCTGACCTTCAGCTTGCAGAGACTGGAAGGATGCTTGGGAAGTGGGGCTGACCTTAGGATGGAGAATAGAAATAAGAAATGGTGAGAAGGATGTCCAGGAGAGAATTTACATGCCCGAGACAGAATCTTGTCAGCATTTGCCAGTGTCCTGAACAAGGTGACTCAGCCCCAAACCACCACCACCATGAACTGGAATCCTGCAAGCTGATTACCTGCTTACCTGATTACCCCATGCCTTGTCCTGATGATGCCTTTTGCTTAGAGTACTTGGCAGAGAATCATCAAGTTTGAGAAAATGTGTGATCTGCTCAAATGTTTTTCTCTATTGAAATTATCCTGGGTGGCACCTGTGGCTCAAAGGAGTAGGGCCCTAGCCCCACATACTGGAGGTGGTAGGTTCAAACTCAGCCCGAGCCAAAAACTGCAAAAAAGGAAAGAAAGAAATTATCTTATTTGTGCGTTTTGTGTCCTAACTATAAAATGATATGTCTAAAGATTGATTTTTATTAATAAAAAATTTCTCTTGGGATAAAATGTATGCCTTTGAGATAAATTTTCTCAACACTTTCATATAATGTCTTCTCCATTCTTTCTTCAGTTAAAAGAAATATTTTGTCAAAAAACAAAATTATAATTTTCTTTTCTCCTCTTTCATTAGATCCTAAGGAAGGCTGAAATTTTTCTTACTCCTCATTCTATTTGCTCATAAAAGAATGGGTGCATTTTAAACTCCTCTGAGCTTCTGCTTTTGAATTGATAAAATAGGTCATGGGGTTTTGCAGCGAGGTGGTGCATATAAAATATCCCCATTGCTCTCCGTTTGCTACTGTTCAGCGCACTCATTGCCTCCCCAGCCTCTGGGGATTAAGCTCCACAGAGAGCAGCCTCTAGGCTCCCAGGCCCTTGAACTTTAGGTAGATACAGTAGGACACAGGGGTTCCTGAGCACAGCACAGCCTTTGACTTACCACTTTTTTGGCAGTGGATATATCTTTCCATGGCCTACAGTCTCTCTCAAGTTCCCTCTGTCCCATGACCTCTCTGGACTCTGATGATAACTCATCATGTTTTTTTTTACGCCTGGTGTTGTAACAGCTTCCCAGTTCTGGGGGGCCTTGGCCACCTCACCAACCACTGGCAGTTTCCTTTCCCTGCCTCACACAGTGTAAAAATTAAATTCTCTTCAGTTAAACCCTTTTAATTAAACAATCTTTTTTTCTTTCCTGCCAGAGAGCTGATTGATCCATAAAGCATTCAGTACAATGGCTACCACATACCCAGCATTCAAGAAATATTAGCTGTTTGGGTAACAATATACAAAATGATGCAATGACTATTCATTTATTAATTTTGTAAATCAGTGTAAACATATACCCCTCTTGAAAAACAATCAGAAATTGATCAGTGGGAATTTTTTTCTGGTTTTCCACGGATAAAGGGCTCTGGAAAACCTCCCAAAGACCCACTATTTTAAGGAGCTTGTTGATTAACATAATCAGTCAAAAATCAAACTTTTCTTTTTTTTTTCAAATTTGAATTCATCGTTTTAAATCTTGTCTTAACAGAAAAATTTTTTATTTTGTTTTTGATAAACTAAGCTGATTAAGTGATCTGTCTTGAGGACTTTTATTTTCTTTTTGTTTTATTTTTTTTTCTGTAATAGAAATTGTTTTAGTTGAAAAGAACCCTCATGTGACATGTGGTGAATTAAAGGCCATTTAATATTCAAGAAAGAGGAATGAGGGTTTTAGACACTGGCCTATGAGAGTTGGAAAGCATTTAAATGGAATCCTATTTCCCTATTTTGCAACATTTTGTAACCTTACATGTAAAAGGTAATATTTTTTTCTGAGAATCATCAATTAGATACAAGTAGTACTATCTACCCATAGCACTGAGTTGCTGCGGACAAGAGTTGGCTCAGTAGGTGTGTAGGAACTCAACTTAGAGTAAGGTAATTCAGCCCTGAGCCCCAGCTAGGCCAGGCACTGGACATTTCTGGACATTTCAGGCCAGGCACTGGACATGAGCTTAAAGAAGAGTGAGCACCATCTAGCGTGGTGGAGGCCAGGCAGCAGTGGGAGTTAGCACAGAGAGAAAACTGAGTAAATGGCATGTGTTCATTTGTGAGAACTGCAATAAAGAAGCATCTCAAGCTGGGTGGCTTAAACAATAAGGAGTTCACAGTTCTGGGTGTCAGAAGTTTGAGGTCAAGGTACCTGGCTCCTAGGCTCCTCTCTTTGGCTTATATCAGACAACCATTATCTCTTTCTGTCTCTGAATTGTCTTCCCTAATTAACACGTGTTTATGTCCAGCTTTCCTAAGGACTCAGAATACATAGGGTTAGTGTCCACTGTAATGACTTCATTTTAACCGAATGACCTCTGTTAAGAGCCTACCTCCAAACAAGGTCACATTCTGAAGTCCTGAGCAGTAGACCTCAACATATGAACTTGGAGTAGGAGGTGCACAATTCCACTCATAACACAATGAATTGAGCGGGTGGCAAGGTGTTGTGATAGAGCACAGCGTAGGGTGCTTTCAATGCACAAAGATGAGATGTCAACCCGATATTATTAATATTCTGTCTTAAGCCTCAATTTCTAATTTCTCTCTGTATTTAATTAGCTCTAAGTCATTTTGTGTTTTCTCAATATCCAGGGCTTTGCTGCATTAATCTGATTAATGTACTTCTATTCATTAACCCACAAGTCATTAGATACCCTTCTTTTCAAGTATTTCAATGGGACTGAGCACAGAACTCAAGTCTAGCTACCTGTGCGACCTTGGGCAAGCCAGTTAACTGCCCTGGGCTTCTCTTTCTAGAAAGGTGCTTATTGAGTTTACGAAGATATTTTTTAGCTGCAATATTCTGAGCTTCTGATTGTGGTATGGATGCTGTTATACACGAACAGAGGCCGCTTCTATTTTGTAGAGTTCAGCTCTGCTAAATTGGGTAATAAATTTACCAAATTATATATTTAAAAAAGGTACAGGTTGTACTGAGAAGTTAATTGATTCATTTAGAGATAAAAAGTTAATATGAAATTCTTAATCTTCTGGGAGGAGATGTTCAATTAAGAGTGCGCCTGGTTTCAACTTTTGGTAACATGCCTGTGCTTAAGGGAAAAACAAAGTGGATACTTAGTCATGTTAACTTTGGGCCTTCAGATACATCTACCATTTTGTTTGGATACTTTAGTGGAAAGTTTTATCTTCCATCATTACTGGGTACCTCCCCTTGGTTTTCCTCTTTATGCTGTGTCCTTGAAGTAAGAGGTTCATATCGAAGCCATCATGGCACAAGGATTATCTTGAGCTGAAACATTTGAGAATACAAAAGCACAGGAAAAAGCTTTCTCTTCCTTCCTCTTGTTGCCTAAAAGAAGAGTCTCTCGAAAAGATTCAATTATCTTGACTTCCGCTTTTAGGGGAACTGCCTGTAACATGGGTGTTGGTGCTGGGATGAGAAACTGTATCAACAGACCTTCCTGAAACAAACCTTACCTTCTGTTAGTCCCCCCACCCCCGTGTGTTTCTCAGTCATTTCTCATCTGTGTCCTTTGCAATTCTCATCCCCACCCATTCTGGGGGATCTCCTACAAATTTTATCTTTTCTCTTACTTATTTATAGTTTGTTATTTTAATTCACTGGCCTCTTATTCTGAATGTAAAAGGGTAAAGAAGATGTTTTCATTTTTTTGTAGTCTCTATGTCAAACTGATGATTTAGGAAGTACCTGGATAGTAATTAGTTAATTAGTTTAATAGTTTAATTAGTTCATCTAACAGATAAGGTCAAGGTAGCTCAAAACTCATGCTTTTAAAAGCAGAATAAAGCACAGTCCTCATATTGGTTGTTCGGTAGCTAGACTTCCAAAAAATTTGGCTCTCTTAGTGACACTGGTGTTGTCGTGAGCATGCACAGGGTGTTGTTGTTGGACAAAACCATGAGACCTTCCCTGGAGGGAGCTGCTGGTGTGGAGTTACAGAGATACAAAGATACAAAGCCAGTCTTTTTGTGGAGTAAGGTGACACCACCTTGGGGAACATGTCCTTTTGATGATAGTAACTCCTCACATTATGCTGAAATGCACATTAGCATTCCCAGTGGGTTTAGCCATATAGGTATCAAAATGTCCTGCCACTGTACATCAGCAGAATGCCCTTTAGAATACAAATTTCAACTCTTAAGTTGTAACACCTTGCACCAAATTGCACATTTGGAGAATCCAATTCCTTTCAAAAGGATGAAATGTGACCAGCAGATGAAAGCCATGCTATAAAATAAAATAAAAATATCCTTATATAAAGTTAGTTTGTGGACTACTTTTGTACAATTAGCAGTCTAAATGGGGATCCTCTGGGGAGCCAGGGGCTAATATAGAGTTAGGTTACCAAGGAGACAAGCTGAGGAAGTGGAGCTCTGAGGATGGTCACCTGCAGAGAGGTCTCTGATCCTGGTTCTTTGATTTGTCATGTATGCTTGCCCAGATCTGGGAAACTTCAGTTGGGGCCAAGCAGGGAAATATTCTATCAAATTTGCCCCGAGGCTCTTTTCAGATCTCAATTCTTAATTTATCCATTCATGTCACAGCTATTTATTCAGAGTCTGCTCTGTACCACGCATTATGCCAGGCATGGGAGAAACAGAAGTGACTAATACAGGCCTGGTCCCTGTTGTCATGCAGCTTGTCATACGGTGGGAGACCAGTGGAGTGTGCCTGCAAAACAGAGGAGGATAGAAGCAAGTGAGCCAAAACCTCATGAATGCAGCCCCAGGAGCCACCGCAAGGAGGTTGAATTTCACATGGAAATCAGTAGGGATCTGCTGAGAGAATTTAAATCTGAAAAAGCACGTCTCATTCTGCATTTCAAAAAGATCATTCCAGCAAAGCTCATGGAGGGTGGACTGCTGGAGAAAGCAGAATCAAAATCTTTAAACAGACCGAACTCTTTCTTCTCATGAAAATTCAACTAATAATGGCTAATAATGGCATTTTAATCTCTATGCCTTAATCCTTTCACATATGAAATAGGTGAGTTGCCTTAGATCAGAGGTTGGCAAACCACAGCCCTAGGGCCAAATTTGGCAGATTGCCTGTTTTATAAATGAAGTTTTATGGGAATATGTCAGGCTTGCTCATTTCGCATTGTCTGTGACTACTATTATGCTACAATGACAGAGTTGAGTAGCTGTCACAGAGACCATATGGCCACAAAGCCTGTAATAGTTGTTACTATGTGGCCTTTACAGAAAAAAAATTGCCAACCCCTCGCTATATAATCAGTTGGGCTTCTTCCAGTCATAATATTATTTGAATCTAATCAAACACTTGATTCAACACCTTCCTCACTGTCTCAGGTGTGCACTATTTATAAAGTAATACATAAACATACATAACGATTTGGGCTGTTTATGATAATTGAGTATATTTGGTTACCTGTGTTGTACACATGCTCAGAATGTGGAGGAGAAAATTTAAACTACTTAGAAAGTTAAAACTTTTAGCTTTAGCCTTAAATATAGACTCAAGTGAATTTAATGTAAGGCCATAGATTATTTTGAGGGAAGGTAGAATAATGAACTCGTTGTAAGGGGGCTAGGTAATAGAATGCATAAGATAAAAACTGACCGTAATAAGAATGATATCTCAGAGGCTGATTACTGAATCAATTCCTGGTGTCGCCATTTCTAATTATCATTAATCTGACTTCTAAACACATTGGTGTCTAAATTATGTTATAGAAAATAAGATGGACACATACACCTTTATGAAACCAGTGAGAGTTGGAAGAGTTGTTCATAGACCTCATCCTCTTAGGATCCTGTTAAGAGAACATCTCTACTAGAGGAACTCATCAGATCCTTTATTCTCTAAATTTTTATTGAAAATGTCATCTTTAGGCTGAATGTGGTCACACCTGTAACCTTAGTACTCTGGGAGGCGGAGGCTATGGATTGTTTGAGCTCACAAGTTTGAGATAAGCCTGAGCAAGAACAAGACCTTGTCTCTGAAAAATAGCTGGGCATTGCAGTAGGTGCCTTTAGTCCCAGCTACTCAGGAGGCTGAGGCAAGAGGATCACTTGAGTCCAAGAGTTTAAGCTATGGTGTCCTGACACTCTACTGAGGGTGACAAAGTAAGACTCTGTCTCAAAAAAAAAAAAAAAACAACAACAACAAAGAAACAAAAAAGATGTCATGCTTTATACTTATATCAAACACTCCTTAAGAATATGAAAGAATGGCTCAGCGCCTATAGCTCAACCGGCTAAGGCGCCAGCCATGTACACCTAAGGTGGCGGGTTCGAATCCCCAGCCCAGACCCGCCAAACAACAATGATGGCTGCAACCAAAAATAGCCAGGGGTTGTGGCGGGCGCCTGTGGTCCCAGCTACTTGGGAGGCGGAGGCAAGAGACTCGCTTGAGCCCAGGAGTTGGAGGTTGCTGTGAGCTGTAATGCCACGGCACTCTACCCAGGGGGACAGCTTGAGGCTCTGTCTCAA